>VDFB02324895.1:2669-21048 GCA_007258455.2 Sequoia sempervirens
CCTCAAATGAAACTCCATTCTAGTTTTCCACAATGAGTAGTTTCTTCCATCGAATCTAGGACTATCCTTCTTATATGATGCCATCTCGGATCACCTCAAGCTTTTAAACTTCTTTAGAGGAACCTACTTTGATACCAATTGTTGGAAAAACAAGGACGTGCAACTAAGAGGGGGGGATGAATCAATTGTCACAAAATATTTAATTTTTTTCGAACTTTACTTAACTTAATCTCAAACTTGATGAATGAATAGTAAACCATGAACAAACAATACATCAAAATCATAGAGAACAACAATATTTTTTACGTGGAAACCCTATTAGGGGAAAAACCACAGTGGATGTTAGTCCATAATATTATACCATGTTAAAAGTATAAGAAAAATAATGGGAATGCACATGCATTTAGGCACACTACCTAGAGCTCACTGCTCAAATACAAGATGGATCACTACCCAACAATACACAAAAATATGGATTATATCCATAGGGTATGAACTGAGGAAATAACTTCTTCAGAAGCCTGATTATAGTTCCAGTTAAGCAAAGAAAACCTTCTTCACACTTCGCTCAAACTTCTTCTCAATTTTCTCTTCAATTGAATGATTTGGACACTATTTGCACATATGCACTTTCACTGGCATACATTTTCTCTTATGCACACACTAACTTCACTCAAAAAATTGATCTTATATATCCATAACATGAAATTACATCAACAACCTTGTTAGCCAAAATATAAGACACATTTTCAATGTCGGCCCATATTTACAAACAAATTTTCAATGTGGATCAAACACTGTCGGCTAATATCATGATGTGACCTAAAACAATATCCTCGAAAGCATACAACATTCAAAAATTAAATCTTCAAGGATCTGCAACATGCCACAACCATCATGTTGGCTAAGAACATGAAAACTCAACATACCTAGAAAACTATTCAACCATGAGCACACCGGACAATGTAGACATGCAACAAAGATAGAGAAAAAATCTGTAGAAACATCCATAAGAACCAAGAAACAAAAGAGAAAAGTCTCCAGAACAACTAGAATTACCATAATTATATCCACTTTAATCAGAACACTGATAAAGACCACAAAAAAAGTGTAAGAACACAGATCTTCATAACTCGAACAAATCTTCACATGGACCTCTGAAAATTTTGGTGGATGGACTAGATACACTCAGCAATAAACCCTTTATTCCACAACAATTGATCTTCAATGTATAGAACAAAACACCTTCATGATCTTCACAGTTTCACTAGCAACTTGGAACTCTTCCTTTAACAATTTTCTCAATATCCTCGGCATATACAGCCTTCAATACAATAATGCTAATAGTGTTGACATCAATGAAAACCACATATCAGCAACACAACCAAAGTATCCAAAAAAATATCCATGAATTTTGAATAAAATTACTCCCTTTGGGGAAAAATGATCAAGTATATATGTAGGATTCCCAATATTTGTGTTGTGTTGGGTGAAATTTTTTTAATCCTTTTTAATAGATTACAAAACCTTGATTTCAACCACAGTTATGTGAGATAGAATCTCTCCTCTCGGAAAGGGGTGGCGCTCTTCTTACTGCTTATTGAAACTAAGGAAAACTAATCAAATATTTACAATAACATACACTACAAAATTTATATGGGTGTGTGTCACATTCATGATTCTCTCTTTTTTCAGAGAATATGTTTTACAATGTTTCACAATTTTAACTTTTGGACGCAATACAACTTCAAATCAAAACCAAGCAGTAATTCCAATATTCCTATTTTGTCAAAGAAAGTTCTAGGAATACCAACATGATAAAGATAAGTAACAAATAAGAAAAGCTCATGGCGGAAAAAGGTTGTTCTGTAGTTTCTGATAATGAATACTTCAAGATAGTAAATAGCATTGTAAAAGAAGCACAAAGTCTTTGATATAATTCACAATTAATCCCACGATCAACATGAATAAATATAAGCACAAAGTATTATAGATAATTCACCAATAATATCAAAAATATCATAATTTCAAGCAATGAGTGTAGCTCAAAGTCTACATAGATTTACTCCAAATCCCTTCAATCCCAATTACTAAAAACATCAACTCAATCAAATAACAAGATAATTGTCCCAACACAAAGTTTGGTGTGCAACTTAGCTTCTTTATTGATCAAAAATAGATTCACAAAAATGAACACAAAGTGTCAATATTTTCTTTACAATTGGGCAGCACTTCATTACATAAGATAAAAGGTGCATAATACAATAGAATCCTCTCTTATTTATAGATGGGAGAGGAGAGCTAATTTAAGAAAATCCCTAACCAACTAGATGACTTATTAAAAAATGTTGTCCATAAATGTAGGAGAACATTTTTTTTTACATGTAATTATGTTTTTCAAAATGACATGTAAAATGTCAAAACCTATCTACATAAAGCATGAAAATGCTAAGAATGGGAAATCTAATCTAAGGAAAAAAATAGCCTTCAACATCTTTCTTCATGAAAACTTCATGATGACGTGCGCTTCATCACTGTCTAGCATTGGAGTGTACTTTGGAGATGACGAGGATTCTTGAGATTGACTCCTCTGATGAGATTTGAATGCTTTTCGGTGTCTTTTAGGAAAAATTCTTAAATTTAGAGAAAGCTACAAATCCATCATTTTGTTTGTTGAAGCTATCGAGAAAGCTTTGTCTTCAAATTCTTCTTGAACCATTGATGAACACTTCCTTGAAAAACTAAAACATGGGAAGAAATTTTTGGTTGTACTTCAAAGCCTTCTAGCTTGGTGATAAGAAAGAACTTGATCAAAACTACTCCATAATCTGGGCACAAGAGATCAAAATGTATGAAAGAGTAGGCTTTAATAATTTTCATGCAAAGGTAGGGAAAACTAAGGGGTAAATCTGAGCAATTTCACGGGTTTAGGAAACTTGGATGCGACATTGATGGAGAATGGAGCGGAAACAAGAAAACTATCAAGTGGATCTAAGCAATGAAGGAAAATAGAGCAAAACAGGCGAAACAAAGCTCAAAATGCATTTTTGGAAGTTCCTGGGTGTAGTAAAAATTTTAGAAATTTTTACAAGGGCGCTAAAAATCAATGCCCTTACACTTGGACGAAACTGAATTTTGTGTAAAAGTGCTAAAAATAGCGGTTCAACATGTAATATGCAAAAGCCATAAAAATCAGTGCTTTTACACTTGGACAAAGACTTGGTAGTTTCATACATGAGCAAGATTTTTTTAGTGCTTATACATATCAAGGAAGTTATATTTTTTGCACTGGTGTTGAAAATGTCCACCATTAGATCCTTTGGGAAATTCTCTTTTCAAACATTTGTGCATGGGCAAGGATTTTTAACATTTTTACATATTGAAGGACTTGGGTAGTTTCATGTAAAAGTGGTAAAAAATAGAGCTCCTACATGTCACATGTAAAAGCAGTAAAAAATAGAGCTTCTACATGTGAATTGTGGTTTGAGATGCAGAGACACTAAAAAACCCCGACAGTGCATGTGAAAAAGTGAAAAAAATCAGCGACAATACATGTTGGAAAATATGCAGAGGCGCTAAAAAACCCTAACATTACATGTGCCAAGAAATGACTAAGGCATGGAAAATATGCAAAAGTGCTAAAAAAATGCTCTTGCATGAAATATTGAAAAGCACTAAAAAATAATGCTTTTGCATGAAATATTCAAAAGCACTAAAAACAACACTTTGCATATGCAAAAAATTTCTAACTCCCAAAATTGAATGTTAACAACTCGGTTTAAAATGCAAATTTTGACAAACTAACAAAGGTTAATGCTCAGAATGATTTTCTGAGGATGGGGAACCATGCACAAGGACAAATGCAATTCACCTCATTTTACGAGCCTAGAGTAAGTGAGCTATGAAACAAATAATTTTCGTAGGGGTTATCCCATGAATTGAGTGTGATGGATTTGAGGATAACAACTAGCTCTAATTGGGTAGCTTTCTTTAATTGTTCTTTGTGCAGAAGAGGGGGATTCACTACTCACAATTTATCTTCATTCAAAGAGCCTCACGGGGTGAATTTTCCCAATCTGGCCCCAATGGAACAACGGTGAGAATTTCAAAATTGAAAATAGGAGGTCATGGAGATTTTATGGTGGTGAGAAAACTATCGTGCTCTCTACCAAAGGACAAGATGTAAATACGCATTAACAATGTGGAACATTGTATCCTAGAGGTGTGCTAGCATCTCAGATAATTTTAAAGCTAGCTTATTCCCCATAAAAATTATTAAGGTACCCTATTTCTACTCGAATTGCTAAGAAATCATAAAATGCAAGAAAGTGACAAAATTTAAATAGAGTGAAGTAAAAATAATAAAGATACGAAGAAGAAAAGAAAGAAATACTTACAACCACATGAGTGATGAAGCCTCCACCAAACGAATGTCTTCAAAACTTGCAAGCATGATAACTAGAGAGAATGTTGGGGCTGTATAGGGGTTTGCCTCAGTCAAACCCCCATTTCAGTGTTCCCACCTCCACGAACAACCAAGAAGATAGAGAAAGAGAAGTGGACAAAGTGTGTTGTGAAAGCAAAACCCGCTTAGGAGTAGAACCCGCACCACAAAGTAAGCACGTGTGAGAAAAGAAAACCTCGCTCATGGAGGAGAACCTGTATCACAAAAGAGGTGATAAAAGAAAAGCCCGCTCGAGGAGGAGAACCTGTATCACCAAGTAAGTATGCAAATAGTAGGGAATATGGAATCCCAAGATGCTCAAAAGCATGAAATGAGGGAGATGAAGCTGCAAGAGTGTTGTAAAGAGATCTTGAGAGAGCTTGAAGTTGCTAGAATAAGTTGTATGAAGCTATGTAAGCAAGTGATGGAGTGAGGCTAAAAGCTAGAAGTGGCAACAAGACTTGGAAGAAAATTAGAAGATCTTAGAGAGCCAAATGAGTTGAAAAGATGACTTAAAAAGAGAGAAAAGAAGCTTCTCAAGTGGTTACAGGGAATCCCAAGCCGTTTCCACTAACAAGCTTAGTTGACAAGTGGAAAACATGCTTAGAAACGATTGTTTGAGCAGTGACACGTTGCAGAATGTTAGCGAGGTGCGCAGACGTCTGCACGACACGCTAATGTTCGAACACGTCACACTACAAAATGACAAAAATTGAAGAAGCACAAAGTTTGATGCAAGCTAACATATGAGGGTGGCTATTGAAAAGGGGTGCTAGAGCATCCTAAGAGGAAGAAAGGCTGATGCAAGGGCTAAAATGAACCTACTCAAGATGCTAAGGGAGTGGACACTAAAGTGGATGCAAGAATGTAAGTGAAATTGAAAGGGTACAATTTTTCTCCATTACACTTTGAAACAAATGAAGGGAGAAGAACTCCAGACTCCAAGTGGCTTTATCCATCCATTGGGAATAGAGTCAGGTGACAAAATGAAAAAAGCTCAAAAAGACTCAAAATGAAAAAGAAACTTTTTTCACCAGAAAGTTGGTGAATCAGTGATAGGTCCTCTCCTTTTGTCCCATGATGCATCATACAATGCTTATCCTAGGATCCAAAACATAATTGTGATAATTCCACAACCTTTCATTTTTTATTTGATACCATCTCTCTTGAAAAATCATTAACTTGGCATCACCTTGGGTACGAAAGTTTTTAATTCCTTTCTTACATGCAACCTCTATTCTTAACAACAATGATTCATACTCTGCTTTGTCATTTTTGTTGTCGAACTGCAGCTTGAAAGAAAAAGGGAATATTTTTCCTTTAGGAGATATGAAAACAATTCCTGCTCCTGATCCACTGGAAGTGAAATGATGAAAAGTGGTGGTGTTCTTTCTATTACTTCTAGGGTTTTCAACCTAAAAGGAGAAAGACTAATTTTTCAACTTTTCACTCAAGAACAAACCCTTGAGATTTCAATGAAAAGGATATTTAAATTTGATAAAGGGAAGGTCCTCGAGATTGAATGATATCTAATGAGGGGTTCACTACCAAGTGTAAACTTGGAAAAGACAATGAAATGGAAAACATAGTATGATATGCAAACTTGAACTAAATAACTTGAAAATGCAAGAAGAATAAAAAAAAATTGTAAAATTGTAAGTATGCACCTAGAAACTTATCGGAGATGGAATCAAGCTCTGAAATCCTAAAAATACTAATTTTTAAACCTGGTGGGACTCATTCGCCATTCTGGGTGAACCAGTCCCAATTCCAGAAAATTGTACCAAAGCAAGTTTCGGCCAAATGGGTATCCAAATTTGCAAAAATCTATGAAAAACACCTATAGTGGGACTCATTCACCACTTGTGGTGAATGAGTCTAGTTTGGACTTTTAGAAATTCAAAAGTCTCTACAGAATTTCTCATTCTTCTCTGCCTATTCCTAGGTATCCTGATCTAAAACCCTAATTTTTGGGCTATAAGTGACTTTGGCAGATTTTGAACTTGTAAGTAGGGATATGGAATCCAACAAGTTTGAAACCTGCCCTCTTCACCACCTGCCTCCCAGCACTTAGATTCGCAATCACACAAAGAGAAAATGTTGATTGTTAGGGAATGGGGGTTTTCCTTTGGTCAAACACCTTAGGTAATTTCAGTTCAAATGATGAAATAAGATAATGAAGCATGAACACGAAGTAATGCAATTAGAACCTTGCCATGATGATGGATCTTGAATTTCTACAATAATTGATGAATCATATGCCCTTGAATGCCTTAGAATTGATCTTGAAAGCTATCTTGATGACCTTGTGAATACTTGGAATGCTTAATGCTTGACTTGAGAACATGAATGTATGATGTTGCTTGTTATTCTTATGTCAAACAAGGATTTGAAGGCTTTATTATATAGGAAATCTACTCACATGACCATTAATTTGATCCCCAAGGATGACATTGAAGAAATTTAAACATAAAACCCAATTTTTCCTCCTCAAACCTCAAAAATAGATCAAATAGGACTCATTCACCCAAGGTGGTGAATGGGTTCCACATGGGCTATTTTGCTAGTTGGGATGTTGGGGAGTGAAGAAATCAAGTTTATATGTTGATTTTGTGAGGTTTTTGATCAAAATATGCCTTGGGATGCACAAAATGGGGTCATAGGGGCCTATTAATGATGATATTAAGATCATAAATGCAAGAGGGCCCCAAATCCAATGTGAAAGTGCAAATAAACACACTTTACAACACTAAATTAAGGAAAAAATGAGTCTATTTAGCTTACAAGGGCCCTAAATCACATGTGAATGTGTAAGACACAATTACAAAACTAGATTAGGTCCACTTGATTTACAAGCCTCCCAAATTTAATGTGAATATGTAAATAAATAAATTTTATAACACTAAATTTGGGAAAGGTTAAGTTAATTTAGCTTAAAAAGGGCCCAAGATCTAATGTGGATTTGCAAAACACCTCAAAACACTAGACCAAGGTGACATTAAGTTCAACTTTATCATTAATTATTCCTTCCCTAATTAAGGACAATTTTTTTGACACTTCATTTATCCCCCACTTTAGTGAGAGGATGAACTTGCTTCAAACTCACACTAAAGTAGACAATCAAGAGGGGTCTAATTCTACCAATGTGGATGGTTTAGATAACAAAGATGGAGGTGGTCAAGCCCCCAGGATCCAAGATCCTAGGTCAAAATGACATAAGCACAACAGGACACACACAAGGTGAATGATTTTCAGCAAAACAAGATACACGATCATGCAATTGAAATAACTAGAAGAAAGAAAAGCAAAAACAAGTAAAATAAAAAGGTGGATCAAGCTTCAATTGTTTTTCCAACACAATGTGGATTAGATCTAGGTTGTTTGTCCAAAAAAATCATACTCACTCTGAGGAAATGAAACTATTGACTATCCATTGGGTGAGAAGTCTATAAAGGAAAGAAACATACACTCATGGTTGGTATGCACTCACACACACACGTGAGTAGCTATGGGGAAAGTCATGCCTCAGATTGGGCTTCCCACTCAACCATAACAAAGTTATACCTCCTGCTAACTTTAATAAGACACCAAACAAAAATGGTTTCAAGCTCCATGAGGGAAAGAAAACTTTGTATGCTTGAAACTCATGAAAAAATGAGATGGATCCATAGGTATGCAAAATGTTATGCAAGGTGTTTCATATAAAAAATGTTGTAAATGAAAAAAATGTAAGGAATGTTCATAGGGATTTTGCTTAATTCATGCGAGGTCTCTTCTTAGGGAGCATCATGCATAATGTTTCCAAGAGAGGGCAAGTCAAAGAAATATCCCACTCTTGGAGGAAATCAAGCCCAATGACACCACCAAGAAAAGAATGCATCACAAGCAAAAAAGGAAAATCACATAGTGCAATGCAATGAGTGTCGCTGTATGCCCCCACTTTAAATTGGTTGCTAACACTATTGTTGTGAGCATTTTCTTTAAAGTAGAAGAAGATATGAGAGCTTATTTGGAAAGCCCTATGCCAAGTCATATGTTTTTGAATTGAGCTACATCATGAATAATTATGTCACATGTGAGCCAACTTAAGGCATGTTGTCCACATCCCAAGATTGCTCTTAGATGTACATAAAAGGTGGTCAACTAGCCAAAAGAGATAACGACAACTGACATACAAGGACAAGGCTAACTAACCCCTTTCCCCCACTTAGTTTAGGACAAGGATGATCTGAATAGGATGAAGATAAGTTTTAATTAGAGGAACTAGGTGCTTCAACACAAGGAAGAGCACCACACTCCTTGGAATGGTTTTTAAAACCTTACATTCATTGAGTAGCATGACCATGAACTCTATGATGATATGTGTGCAAATGAATCTTATGAGTAGAATTTATTTTTGTGTGTTCTTGGAGGGAGAGATATCAAGAAATCTTGGATTAGTCTCATAGAAGTGCCCTCTTGATCAATGAGTGATGTTTCATTATTTTTCAATAGAATAACTCTTACTTAGTATAGCTATGTAGCCCTTAACTATGCAAAGATTCTTGGAATGTGAGATTTTGTTCTCTCCTTGAAGGAGGATGTAAAATTTAATAAATCCAAATCATTAGTGCTTTCGTGGTAGCATTGAAATTAAGGTAGAAGATGTCTTTGTTTGTTTCATTTCTTACAAAGGATAACAACCAAGACCACTAGTGTTTATCAGTTCAGGATGCATTACTATTAAATTCGGCTTAGAAGAATCTTTTGTGAGAGTGTTTGTGTTAAGTGAAGGCTTGTTTATTTCTATCAAAGGACAATAACCAAGACCATGAGTTGTTTCTTGTGTGTTAGGCTCTATAGGGACACGAATGCCTTGTTCTCTAGCACCACATCCTTTTCCACTATATCAAAGTTGTTTCATAATCCCATAACCTTTTTCATAAAGTTTTTTCATTGCTTTTGGATCTGGTGGTTGTTCGTAATTAGCTTCATCAAAGGTTGTGTAATTTTATTTTTCTTCTAAAGTGGTTGAGGTGGATGCTTTCAAAGGGTCATCTGAATTTTTTGTTGATAGTACTGTTATTTCTTTTCCCTTGTTTGAATCTTTGTTTATGATCTTGTATTCTCCCATGAATGTTGGTTTGAACTCTAAGGAACCCCAATCATCTTCTAATAGCTTCGTGACCTCTTCAATGTTCTTTTCTTTGTCTTTTTGTTGCATGGGTTTCACTTGTGTAGTTCGTGTTAATTCTTTAAAGGTATTTTATTTGTTTTTATGAAGTTGTAAGACACTATAAGGCTTATGATCAACATCAAGTGTGTACAATGTGTTGTTTTAGACATACTTCATTTTGTGATGAAGAGTATAAGGGACCCCATTCATTGCACGAATCCATGTTCTACCTAAAAGAAGATTGTATGAAAGATTATCGGGCATGATATGAATAGGTGTGTCTAGCATAGCTTTTCTAGTTGTAATAGGAAAAGTAATCACATCGAGTGGTTTCCTTCCAACATGGTCAAATTCACTAATAGATAAAGAGACCAGTTGAGTTTTTTATTTATCCACACAAAGCCTTTCTAAGAGGTGTATGCTACACACATTAAGGGATGATCCATTGTAAACAAGGGTTCACTTTATCCCTATCCTATTGTATTGAGCTATGATTATGAAAGCATCATTTATTTTTTGCACTTCCAAAGGGGAGAGTTCACTTTGGTGGAAAACAATGTCAGCAATTATTCCTTGGATCATGGCTGCCATGTCATTTGGTAGTGCATTAGAAGGGATAGAAACTTGTTGTAAGGCTATTTGAAGCATGGTGTGATAATTAGGTGAATTTTGAATTAGGACCCATAGGGATATCTTCGTAGGAGTATTCTTAAGTTGTTCAACAAGTTCATACTCCTTTCCATGAGGAGGACCCAATAAGATAGGGTTAGGTAGGATAGGATTATGCAATGAAAGGGATGTTGAAGGTGCTTTTCTTGGTTGAAGGTGCTTTTCTTGTTTGCAGATTGTTTCTAGTGTTATATGTATGAGCAATGGTATTATGACTCGGTTGCTGCAATACATTAGTCTTAGGTGGGTAAAGGATAAATTTGGGTTTGTTGTGAGTTTGAATTTTGTGTGAAGGTGGATAAAGAATTAAAGGATTCTTAGGATGTCCCACGAGATATGTAGGAGGTCCAATAGTCAATGGGGATCTAATGGACACTTGCACATTCATAACCTCAGCGGTCTTGGTTTGGTGTATCTCTAATAAAGGGAAATATAGCATTTTCATTTGACCATCATCTAAGGGAGACACATTACTATTGTTGTTATTTTCTTGCACCATGATAGACTCCCTAGAAGGAGAGTTTTTAGGAGAACTAAAAACCAAATGATCTTGACATTCAAGGATTGGCTCTTTCAAAATGACTTAAACACAAGTAGGGGAATGGTCAATTGTTGAATTATCTTGTTCATCAATGCTATTATTGTCTTTTTCCATAATGTTTTCCCTAGGGGAGACGAGACACATAAGATCCTCATGACTTTCATCGATGAAATTATTTTCTTCATGACTAGGAGAGATACTATGAGAAGGATAAATGTGATTATCATTGTTTTCCATGATTTCATTCTTGTTTGCTAAGGTCTTATTCTCTTGTGCTCTAATATCTACCCTAGTAGGAGAGCTTTGAGGGAAGTAATAAACAAGATGTTGATCACATTCCATGGTTGGGTTTTGTAAAGTAGATTCATCACAACTAGGAGAGGCATCAAGAGAAGGAGAATCATGCTTTCCAATGATTGGATTTTTTTTGTTCAAATAGATCTTGCCAAATGGTAGGATCATTAAGAAAGGGGGAAACGACATTTTCATGACTTTCAAGTATATCTTCTAACACAAAACTATCATCTTTATTACGATGAAGGATATTAGGAGAAGATCCAATGTGATTATCATGATTATCTACAATTACACCCTTATTCCCTATAATTTCTTCCCAAGTGGGTGAAGTAGGATTGTCAAAGCTCTCAATTATTAGATCTCCTCATACCATCATGTATTCCTCACAAATATCATTTTCATGGTTGTTCATGATTGTAGTGTTGTCACAAGTAGGGGAAATGTTGGGAGAGGAATGTAAGCTAAGTAAGTTGGTGGAAATTATTTCATCTTTTATTGTTATACTATCTTCCCAAGGGGAATGAGGAGAAGAGAAAACAAGACCTTCATGATTCTCAACAATTGCATATTTTTTCACCAAGATACCTTTGTCATTAAAAGAAGAGGTATCAGGAGAAGAACAAGTATGATCATCATGAATGTCCAAGCTTATATCTTCTTCTATCACATCATCCTTACAAATAGGATAGATAAAAGTGGGTGTAGGTTTAAGGAAAGTGTGAACATGTCCACTCTTGTGCCTTAAGAGACTCTCATAACTAGGGAATTCATTGAATGAATGACTAATATGTTTATTGACTAAATTTTTCTTTACAAACTTGGAGAAGACCAAAGCTAACATTTTTGAATAGTAATTTATGAAAACTCAAAATGTAATGTAAAGAATTAACATGAAATGTAATTTTTAATTTTCAAACAAGGTAATTTACTGGTTACATTATGCAATGATCTGAAAAATGTTGCAAATGGAAATTTGGAATGAAGCAATGCATGAAATGGACTAATTTAAGGTAGATTTAGTGAAATGTATGTAACAAAGAGTCAACCCAATGAAACTACTAACCAATGGAAGGAAACAAAATCTTAAAAACAAGGTTTTTGGTGTTTTAAAAGGAAGTTTTAGATTTATTCTAGGATTGATTCACCCAAGGTGGCGAATGAGTCCCAGTATGGATTTTTTCTTCAAAATTTTCAAGAATTTTCAATGGATTTTGATGCTTTGTCTTTTGTATGATATGTATCCTAAGTGCAAATGCATGTTTTTAGATGATTTGCAATGATTTGAGATGAAAAAATGCAACCTATATGCACTTTCACTAATACGAAATTTTAAAACCCTAGAATGCCAATTAAGTAATGCAAACCCTAATGCAAGCTAAATCTAGGATGATGATGGAATCCAAATAAGAAAATAATGTATTCTAAATGCAGGTTCACCAAAATGAAATGAAGAAAAATTGGGGTGCTCTCTTTCACTTCTAGGGTTTTGGACCTAAAAGGAGAGAAACCATTTCCTACATTTCACTCAAGAACAAACCCTTGACATTTCAATGCAAAGGAGATTGAAATATTGTAAAGGGATTGTTCTACAGATTGAATTATATCTAATGATGGGTTCACCACCAAGTGTAAACTTGGAAAAGACAATGAATTGGAAACAACAGTATGATATGCAAACTTGAACTAATTGAATTGAAAATGCAAGAAGAATAAAACAAAAAATTGTAAAACTGTAAGTGTGCACTTGGAAACTTTTTGGAGATGGAATGGAGCTCTAAAATCCCAAAAATGCTGATTTTTAAACCTGGCGAGACTCATTTTCCATTCTAGGTGAATCAACCCCAATTCTAGAAAACTGTACCAGAGCAAGTTTCAGCCAAATGGGTATCTAAATCTATAAAAATATTTGAAAAACACCCACACTCGTGAATGATTCTAGTCTAGATTTTCTAGAAATTCAAAGTTGTGATCTTCACTTCTCAGTTTGCTCTTTATGTTCCTCCAAGTGTTCAGATTTGAAACCCTAATTTTTGAGGCTATAAGTGACTTTTTGTAAATATTTTTACACCATTTTAAGAGGAGAGATAGCTCAACAAGTTTGAAACCTATTCTTCAATCATCTCAAGCCTTCATTTTTATATCTACAATCACACAAAGAGAGAAGAGAGAATTTTGATTATTAGTGAATGGGATTTTCCTTGGTCAAACCCCTTTTGAGTAATTAAACCAAATGATTAAATAAGATAATGAAGAATGAACATGAAGTAATGAAATTAGAACCTTTCCATGATGATGGATCTTGAATTGTTGTAACAATTGATGAAAAATATGCCTTTGAATGCCTTAGAACAGTCTTACAGAAGCTATCTTGATGACCATGTGAAGACTTGGAATGCTTAATGCTTGACTTGAGAACATGAATGTATGATTTTTCTTGTTATTCTTATGTAAAATGAGGATTTGAAGGCTCTCTTATATAGGCAATCCACTCACATGATCGTTAATTTGATCCCCAAGGCTAACGTTGAAGAAATTTAAACTTAAATCTCAATTTTTCCCACTCAAACCTCAGAAATAGCTCAAATGGGACTCATTCGCCATCTTGGGTGAATGATTCCCACTTGGATGGGACTTATTCACCCAAGGTGGCAAATGGGTCCCATAGGGGTTCTTTTGTCAGTTGGGATGTTAGGGAGTGAAGAAATCAAGTTTATATGTTGATTTTGTGAGGTCTTTGATCAAAATATGCCTTGGGATGAACAATATAGGGTCATAGGGGCCTATTAATGATGATATTAAGGTCATAAATGAAAGAGGGCCCTAAATCCAATGTGAAAGTGTAAATAAACACACTTTACAACACTAAATTAAGGAAAAATTGAGTCTATTTAGCTTAGAAGGGCCCTAAATCCCATGTGAATGTGTAAGACACATTACAAAACTAGATTAGGTCCAATTGATTTACAAGCCTCCCAAATTTAATGTGAAGATGCAAATAAATACATTTTACAACACTAAATTAGGGAAAGGTTAAGTTAATTTAGCTTTAAAAGGGCCCAAGTCCTAATGTGGATGTGAAAAACACCTCACAACACTAGACCAAGTCAACATTAAGTCCAAATTTTTATTAATTATTGATTCCCTAATTAAAGATACTTTTTTTGACACTACAAGAAGAACAACTACCATCAAATTCAATATTCCAAATATTGTTTAGATCCATTAAATTGATAGCTTCAAATTATATGGCTTCTTTATTCAAAGAAGATTCTCCATTTGAAGAAGAAGAACTAGTTTTTGTCCTCTTTTCTTTCATCCTCATCCAAAGACTTGGATATTTCATTAGTTTACAAATAGTAAAAACTCATCCTAGGAGACTCAAAGAGAATCTGAGCTTTTGGGTCATGCAATCTTGTTACAGAAAACTTTGTTTCCCTTTCTAGAAACAACTTCTTCATAACACCCTTGACGGGTATCCTTGCCTCTGGCATATCTATTTTGAGCTCTCCTCGCACATCTTTGTATAAATTGCATCCAAGTAAGAGACCATAGGATGTGAGAACATCTGCTACCAAAACAGTTATCTTGATTTTCTTCTCTGAAAATGCAACAAATATAAATTGTGCATCTTTGATCTACTTAATTAGAGGAATAGGTTTATTCTCCATGGAGAAGCACTAGCCAAAGTTTTTTGTTAAATTTAGACCCAAGGCAATAGCTACCTTAGTAGGCATGATGTTATCAAATGCACCGGAGTTAATAACACAATTGCTCAACTTGAAGCCATTGACTAGCAATGAGATGTAGAAAAGATCAATCTTTTTTTGAACTAATGACAAAGCATAGACTAAGTTACTTTGTAGAGGCTTAGGCTTTGGGAAGCATGAATATCTAAAGGGATTTCTTTAGATGGATAGGTTCCTTTATCCTTCAAAAACTTAACAAGCCTATCAAATTGCTCAAGAATGAATTTCAAGTATTTAGCTTCAGACAACTAGATTTTTGTTTTATTTACATGATCAATGATATCAAATGCTTGGAATGAATTGATTAAGGAAGTAGGTGTTGTTGGATGTTGTGGTATGTTTCCAATATGTGGTTTTCATTGATGTCAACACTATTGGCATTGAAGAAATTATAAGTTGTATATGTTGAGGATATTGAGAAAATTGTAATGAAATAAGCTGTGTTGTCATAGCGAAGTTCAGCCTATCGAGACCTCGTAATTGATGATCAAGCAAGCTTTGACCAAAGCCGTATATCTAGTTTATCCACATCAAGTTTTGTGAGATCCACGCGGAAGATTTGATCGAGTTATGAGTAGTTGTGTTCTGATAGTCATTTTGTTGCTTCAGTTGGTGTTCCCGAATGAAGATCATGTGATTCTATTAATTCGAGTTGTTTTGGATGCTTCTCTAGTGATTTATGATGTTTGCGGAAGTTACTAGATCATGCTCTATATGTGTTGCATTATCCACATTTCGATCGCTGTATGCTCACGACAGAGATTTTCTTGTGTGAAGTTCATTTTTTCATGTTCTTGGCCGCATTGTGGTGTTGTAGCATGTTGTGAATCCTCGAACCAAAATTCCTTAAAGTTTTTCATGTTTTTAGTATTTTATTTTGGTCTTCATTATGTTGTCCAATATTGACGATTCAAGATTGAAAATGGTCATTAATTTTAGGTCGACACTTGTATTATTGTTATTATTTTGTTGAGGCCAACATGTAGCGATGTAATCTTTTGTTGCAGATATGTATAAGCAATTGTTTATTCCATTTCATGGCATGCTTGTGTATGAGATGTGTGAATAATGTCCTAATCATTCAAAGGTAGAAGTAGAGTGTGAAGAAGTGTTCATGTGCTTAACCAGAATTGTAATCAGGCATTAGTAGATGCTATTTTCTCAGTTCAAAATCTTGTGGATCTAATCCAAATCTTTTGTAAGACATGATTCTTCCTTTTGTAATTGAGCAGTGAGCTCTAGGCAGTGCGCTTGAATGCATGTGCATTCCCCATTCACATTTCTTTATACTTTTAACAAGGTATAATCTTGTGGACTAACCTCCACCGTGGTTTTTTCCCTAACAATGTTTCCACATAAAAAATCTTGGTATTATGTGTGTTTTTGATGTGATGTTGATTCATACTTTCATGGTTATTGATCAGATTTGAAAATAAGGTTAGTAAGTTTAATAAGTTTTGAATTTATGTTACAAATGATTCACTACCCCTCTCTTAGTTGTCTTCCCTTGTGTTGCTAACAATTGGTATCAGAGTAGGTTCCTTGGAAGAAGTTTAATATCTTGAGGTGATCTTGGATGGTGACATACAAGAAGGATAGTTTGAGATTTGATGGATCAAATTATTCTTTGTGGAAGGCTTGAATGGAGTGTCATTTGAGATGCATTGGTGAACCGTACTAGAAAATTACAAAGAATAGGTATATCATTCCATATAATGGTCCTTCTATTGCATATGAGATTAAGGAATCCAAGTACAATATCAGGGCTAAGGAAGCATTGTTGAGTGCTTTGACTCCATTATGAGATGATGAATGCTATGGATCTGATGATTACTTATGAGATCTAGAAAAAGTTAGAAAATTTGTATGAAGGTGATGCTAATGTGAAGATTGCTAAGTTGAAAAGTTTGAAAGGGAAATATGAAATGTTGAGAATGGGTGATGATGATAACATTACTTATTTCATGCAAAGAGTGAATGAACTTGTGTGTGGTATCAAATGTGCTAGTGGATGATTGAAAGAATCAGAGATTGTTGCTAAAGTGCTTAGATCCTTTTCCACTGCATGAAAAATTAAAACTACTACTATTGAGGACCTCCAAACTATAACAAATGTAACCAGAGATATGTTGATTGGTAAGTTTATTGCTTTTGAGTTGGAGTGAAATTCTTCGGTGATGCTCTTCCCTAAGATAGAATCTCGCATTCAAGGTTACTACTTCCGAAAGAGATAAATAGAGATATGATGTGGGAGAAAGTTCTTATAGAAAGGTATTCAAGTATGAGGAGGACATGAGAGAGATTGAAGAAGAGGAGAGAAAACTAGAGGAGCTTGAAGCACTTATTGTCAAAATGGAAGCTAGAGGAGAAGGTAAGTATAAAGCAAAATTTCCTATTAAATGTTTTTCTTGCAATAAGATAGGTCATTTTGCATCGAGTTGTCTAGAAAGAGTCCCTAATCCAAGACCTAATAACCCTAGATTTCAAATAAAGTGATATTATGCTGCTAATGAAGGTGTGACAAATGATGAATCTGATAAAGGGAATGTAAGTGAGGACGAATGGGTATTTATTGTTATCGAGAAAAATGATCCAACCCCTACTAAATCTGTTAGTTGCTCAAATGTGGAGAAATCCCTAGCTGCTCGAGTTGAAGAGAAAGGTGAATGGGTAATTGATAGTGGATTCTTTCTCATCACATGACAGGTGATAAAAGTAAGTCAGAAAAATTATGATGGTGGTGTTGTAAGATTTGGTGATGACAAAGTTGGTGTAATCGGCGGTAGATGATGTATTTGGATGGTAAGAATACTAATAATGTTCCTTCTTTATGGAAGCTGTTTGAAGCATAATATTTTGAGTGTTGGAAAAATGGTTGACAAGGCATACAATCTTCAATTCAAGAATGGAAAGTGTAGATTATTGGGAAGTTCTAGAAATGTGATTACTTCGGGTACAAAAACAAAAGGTAATATATTTCACCTAAATGCTACTAGTAAAAGTTGTCTGATTGCTCAAGTTGATGAAAGTTGGCTTTGGCATAGGAGAATGTGTCATGTAAACCTTGACAATATTATCTAGATAAGTTCTACTCAGGCAATGAGATATCTTCCTAAGTTAGTAAAGCCTACTAATACTATATGCAAGGAATGTCAGTTAGGGAAGAAAACTAGAATTTCATTTCAGAGCAAACAACATTGTTCAAATAAAGTGTTGGAGCTTGTTCATATTGATTTGTGTGGTCCTTTTAGAGTTAGAAGTTTACAAGGAGACATGTACATCATGTTACTTATTGATGATTACTCTAGATTGATGTAGGTTACTTTCTTAAGGGAAAAATCTAAAGCTCTAGAGAAATTCAAGAATTTTAAGGCTATGGTTGAGTTTAGATAGGTCTAAAGAGTAAATGTTTGAGATCATATAGAGGTGGTGAATTCAATTTCCATTAGTTTTAATTCTTTATGTGAAGTGCATGATAAAGAGATAATTATTTTGCATCATGGACTCCTCAACAAAATGAATGTTGC
>VDFB02324896.1:9510-53218 GCA_007258455.2 Sequoia sempervirens
AACACTGACTGGGAACCCAATGGGGTGCAAAGCACATTCCACTCGACCATGGGGACCCGAAGGCCCACCCTCCATGCTAGGAGATGACAAGAAAGACCCACGACAAGAACCGTCAAACGGAAAGGCTGCAAGACTCAATCAAACAAGAGTAACAAGAACATAATTAACATCAACATCAAAGGACTACTTCCAGAGGCTCGCGAAGAAAAAGAGTAATAAGGGATACTATAGGGAGAGTGTCATCGCATGGTCCTAGCATGGGTTATCCTAGCTACCTCTCACTCGACATCGGTCCCATCTATGGTTATCCTGACTACCTCTCACTATGCGCTAGCCCCATAGGATGACACATGCGAGACCACTAACCTCTCATGAGGATGAGGTAGTGATCTTTCCAACCACGACCTTCTCATCCCACCCTCAGTCTGTGAAAGCACTAATGGCATGGGTGAGGCATCTTACTTATCTTAATTAGTGTGAACTTACCCAAACTCATTAGTTAATTATAATAGGTTATCACTTATTACACAAACTCTTCCATGGGTTATCTAGGCTGCCCCTTTGTGCGTCAACCCCCATGAAGAGCCACTCTCCCTAGTAGCATTGAAAACAAACCTCAATTCATCAAGGAGTGTACCAAATCACACAAAGCACTAAAAGTATTCTCTTTAAGAGAGAAATTGAAAGAAAATCATTTAACTACAATTCGATCAATTTAGTTACTTATTTCACTTAACTTACATAGTCACCTATTCATCTAAAGATTTACCCGCATTCCCTAAATTATTTAAATACAGTAATTCTTCCCTTTTTTCCAAGTACTATATTATTTAAATAAATAATGACATTTTAAATATACTAATATAGGCATATACTTATAGGATTTTCATATTCTTTCATGAGATACCCATCCAATTAAAATCTAAATTTATACAACATTCTCACATCATAAAATACAAAACATATTTATTTAATTCTATAAAAAGACGGAAACAACTTTTACTAAAATTCCTAAAGACATTATTTAAACATTTCTTTATCTATCTAAATACCAATTTCTTTCTAGTGTTATTCATGAACTATATATTTACAGATATACATATATAGAATGCAGTCTATAGTTCGTTATATTAAATAATAATAATATGACAATAAATAAATCTATATGCCTAGTTCACTTATCTATATGCCTAGTTCACTTATCTAACTTCATCATTTATTCTCATAAGTAAATATATACTTTTACTATAACATAATATATCTCAGCTCAATATCCCAACTTATAACTTGTAACCTTAAATATACATACATAAATACACATGTATATATATACATATCGAACCAAACATGAAGTGCATATATATAGAATGTATTTTCATCAAATAGAACTAATTTTCTTAAATAACCAATCCAACTAGTAACCCAAACCAGCCACTAATATAAATAAACGGTGGAATATTAGACTATTGATTAGCAATAGCTATATTCAAATATAAATCTCTAAATTTATTTAGATTAACTATTGATTGCAAAATTGTATTATAAATGTGAATACTCTCAAAACAAAACGGTCCAAACTAAATTTATATAACACTGAATGTTGTAGTTGAAATTGCCTTGGTAGTTAGGAATGCAAACGTGGACACCAAGACATGAAATAAACTTAACCACGAAGGGTAAAGGATGCAGTAATATTAAAACCTAAATGAGCACATTATTAGGATCTTAGCAATAATTTCCATTCTAATAAACATACTCTAAAACCTCCGTTGAAACCTTATTTGCTAGAACTTAAATGTGCACATTATAAGCAATCTGGCAGTAAAACTTATTTTAATAAACATACTCTAAAACCATCATTGAAACCTTACCTACAAGATGCAGCTCACGAAATTGGAGAAGTGAAGGGTCAAAACCAGTAAGAAAGAGTTTTGGGGAGCGAAACCATAACAGCTTTGCCAGCGTCCCCTTTGCTTTTGTCAGCCTCCTCTCCTGCCTATACCGAATTGGGAGCTATGGAACAGGATATGAAAATCCAGCGTAGGGTGAAAAAAAGGATAATTTTTTGTTGAATCCTGTAGTTGTAATAGTCCTGGAAGAAATGAACGCAAAATATGGAAACATATACAAGGCACAGGGACAAAGCATGAGGGATGTTTCACAGAACTTCTCAAGAATGCGACCTCATGGAATGCAATGATAGCGAGATATGCATCAAATGGATTGGTTGAAACAGCTTAAGAAACTTTCAAGCAAATGCAATTGGCAGGTGCGATGCCAACTCCACAACCGGGGCCAGCATCCTCCCTGTTGTGCCAACAAGGGAGCTCAGGAACAGGCCGCAGGCATCAAAAAGATGCAAGTGCCTTGCAAGACATGTGCGCAACCTGAGGGAGCATAGACACGACACATAAACCATTTGGAAAAATGGCTCAAAGAAAAGCAGTCTCATGAAACTCCATCAAAGCAAGATAAGTTAAAAATGGACTTTGCAGGGAGGCACTCAAATCTTTGAATTAGTGGAGCACTTTGGAACGCATCCTAACCTTGCAAGCTTTGCTCGTTTTCTAGGTGCACACAGTCAGGCAGGTTTAGTGGATGAGGGTTGCACATACTTCACACATCAGCCGCCCTTATTGCATTAAATATATAGTTGATTATTGGGTGTGTATGGTTGCCCATCATGCTGCGCTAATAATCTGGGAGTTTACACAAAACTGATATATGCAGGAAGCAGATGGATAATGGGTTAAAAGCTCGCATACGGTAAGCAAAAAAATGAATCTATAAACCCCACATGACATTTGATGGGCTAAGGCTCCAAACAAGATGCCCAGGCAAAACAGAGAAACATTGGAAGAGAGGGTCGGCCAGGTGCACTCCTAAAAGGCTTAGGAACTCCAAGGCTAATGCCAATACCAACAGAGATGGCACAAACAACGTTCTAAAAGAAATATACCAGGCCTGAGAAGCAAAAATTTACACTACTTATTTCGAATACATACAAGGAAGATTTGATATCCAACCTGTAGTTCTTCGTTTCTTGACGGACACGACACCTCCAAATCCCTATCTCCGTTCACCGAAGAAAAAGCAGCCTCCAAAAAAATTCTTAGGGTAAAATTTTCTTTTACACTTAGGGGTAAAAAAAAATTGTTGAAAATTCGCCATCTAAATAAGGAATTCTTCTAAAAGTTTTCAAGAACAAAGCCAGGACAGATGGAAAATTTCCCATTCCTTTGTCCGCTCCCGAGTGCATGCACATACACCCGACAATTTACCTTTCTCTTGATTTACTACCTGTTGTAAATCTTGACACATACCCTTTTCTGCATTAAATTTATTAAAACCAAGGGTAACAGTGATCAACGTTAAATCACACTAATTAACTTAATAAGTCATAATTATTAACCGCAATATTTTCATAACCGTAATTCACTTAATTATCTTTTTAGATTTAAAGTTATCCAATTTAATATTTTATTCACCACTTCTTTATCCGATATATATATAAAATTTAAAACAAACATTATTAAAAATTACATTACTATTCTATTATATTTCATATCATAAATTTATTTAATTATTAATTTAATTTTCCGAATTCATTCGAATTACCATAGAAAAACAATTCTCAATTTAATTAACTGTTTTAAACAAAACTATTGAGTACACCAATAAACAAATTTACTCAAAATTCAAAGACAACCAAAACGGAGGGAGACTACATCCTCCCCCCCTTGGCATTGACTTACACCTGGAAGTCGCTCGCAAGCATAAGCACAATAATACAATGAACTAACAATTGTATCAACCATTATGACAACATTAATTAAGCAAGTAAAATTAAACGACTCAAAATGAAACGATACCAAAAACGGAAACAGGGTCACAAACAAACGACATCGTCAAACACAATGACAGGGTGACGGACTAGGATGGAGAATCTTTCTTGTCAACTCCGGTTTCCACAATATACCCGTTGGGCTTTGTAAGGCACGCTCGGACCTAACAATGTAGGTGGAGTCAATCCTTGGTGCCTGCAAACTTGCATCAAAACACATTGTCGAGAGCATATATATATTAAAAGTAAACACACTGTGAGAGGGAATCACGGCGTAGCAGGGCACTTGCAGGCGAGTAATGTTTAACCATCCTCACCCGATCCACAAACAAAACCATAGCACAGAGCATCATGTAATAATCATAACATCATATATCAACATTAATCAGATGCCCAATAAGCACTAGAATAAATCCACATAATGACATAATCAAATAAACCATGCATATAATATGACTCTAATGTCATCATAACATATTCATCAATAACAGTAGCATAATCCTCAAACCAAATAAACTACCACCCAAGTCCAAATAGAAGAGTTAAACAAGTAACTACATATAACATAGAGAGCATCAAATAGTAAGAGTAATACGAGTAAGCATAGCATCTAAATTTGGTAGCATATTACTATTTTATGCATCTTACAACACTAAATTACACAATATACATGACCCAAAATCATAATCTATACCTTTATAAAAGCATGAAAACACAACCTTCTATTTCAAAAACACAAGTTTTCCAAATTGCACATACAAGAAGGATTTGTTAAATTATAATAATGTTAGATTATATGTATCCTTATTTATAGTATTTCCCATACTAGTTGGGTTAATCACTGTCGATTAGAGGACACTCCTCTAGGTCCTCGTCTGAATCAATTACAATGTTTCAAGAAGAAGAAGGATGTGCACACAGGTACTCCTTTTCTTCACTGGACAAAATGGGAACATGGGGTCCACACCCCAACGACTAGTCACGGATTGTGGAAGGATTTTTAGCTCCTACAGTGAGCTTAGATTCAACAACCTTCTTGCCCTTCTCTATCTTTAGTTAGACAAGGGCATGAGCCAAGGTTTCATCATCGGAAACCTTGAGTTGTTCATCAGGTGTAGGGTTTCCTTTTATCGCAACTCCCATTTTGATCCCCTTAACTACCTTCCCTTTCCTTCTACCGGATTTTGACCTTCCCATGCCTACAATCAAAACAGGTTCATTAGACTCACATTCAAATATGAGGATCAACTAATCCTAATTTTTGACCACAAAGGTCTCCTAGGCCTAAATTTGAACCCTAAGCCTCAAATGATCACAACAATTTAGCACAAAACCACACACTTTCACCTACATATACAAAAAGTCACTGCACAAGACCACACAAAAGTCCATAATACATCCCCGGTAGGAAGGATATTGGTGCATTGCACAATACATCGAGGGTCCTATCATTTCCACTAGTTTTCTGCACTATGGGGACAACTACCACCTAAGGGAGAACTAGGGTTGCAAAACAAGGATGACACAAGAGGAAACAACATATCTTAGATTCAAGAGTCGAGCACAAGGTTACCATAATGGGCTCCATTAACCTAGAGTACCCAGAGTTTGATAAACCTAGCTCTGATACCAAGTTGTAATACCCCGCCGTGTGAACTCCAAAGGACAATTAAAACTAACAAATTACCACAAAATATTTTTTTGAAAGAACATTACACAAGATGCACATGAACAAACATTACATGTACAACAATTAAACAATTACAATATCAACTACGTCCCCTGGGGTACACGTGACTATATTACGAAACCTAAACTCATACCATAACGATAACAAACGAACCAAGATTACATTATACACCATCAATAAGAAACATCCACAGATGATAATTCAACATAAGCAAGATTAACTTAATTCTGATAACCATAACATACTATTATCCTGAGAACTCAATGGAGCATATTTCCACAGATACAACACATCAAATAACAACTACCACAAATCATTAACCACATAAGGTTTACAAGGTAACATAATACATTACATCCATTTCAGGAGTAAATTACATCAAATTCAGGAGTGCATATGCACATCAATGCTTCCCGACATGTAGAGAAAATGATACATCAAATACAAGAATGCTACATTATAAATGAACATGGTATAACTGAACTATCGCGAAGCTCTAGATCCTCTACAACATGAACTTCGCACCTCATGAACACTGACTAGGAACCCAATGGGGTCCAAAGCACGTTCCACCCAAGCATGTGGACCCGAAGGCCCACCCACCGTGCTAGGAGATGACAAGAAAGACCCACAACAAGAACAGTCAAGCAGAAAGGCTGCAAGACTCAATCAAACAAGAGTAACAAGAACATAATTAACATCAACATCAAAGGACTACTTCCAAAGGCTCGCAAGGCAAAAGAGTAACAAGGGATACTATAGGAAGAATGTCATTGCATGGTCCTAGTATGGGTTATCCTGGTTTCCTCTCACTCGGCGTCGGCCCCCATCTATGGTTATCTTGACTACCTCTCACTAGGCGTTGACCCCATAGCGTGACACATGCGGGACCACTAGCCTCTCATGAGGACAAGGTAGTGATCTTGCCAACCATGGCCTTCTCAACCCACCCTTAGTCTGTGAAAGCACTAACGGCATGGGCGAGGCATCTTACTCATCTTAATTAGTGTGAACTTACCCAAACCCATTAGTTAGATGTATTAGGTTATCACTTATTACACAAACTCTTCCATGGGTTATCCAAGTTGCCCCTTTGTGTGATGGCCCCCATGAAGAGCCACTCACCCTAGTAGCATCGAAAACAAACCTCAATTCATCAAGGGGTGTATCAAATCACACAAAGCACTAAAATCACGAGAACCAAGTACTTATGCGATGAATGAACCTTCTCGCCCAAAAGCCACATCAAAAGTCAACACCATGGTACAAGGTAACACCCACAAGAACTCAAACTCAGAAATGAGATTAATGAATCACAAAGGTCCAACCATGGAAAATCAATATAAATCAAGTTTCTCCATTGCCTCTGGAAGCCTAAAAAAATAGACTCTTGGCATATGGCTTGGAAGATATTTTTTGGCTACTTGTGTTGTCATTGATGGAAACTAGAGTTTGCAGTATGATCTGCAGTATCTGCAGTACCTCTACCGGTAGTATGTTTAGAGAACAGGACATCCGGTTGCACAAGTGAAACTGTGCATGATATCGCTCACTGTACTAGATCATTATTTCATGGTGTGGATCTCCAGGAAATCTTTATTTACATTTACACTATTCTCTGATGTGTTTTGTGGTATTGTTTTAAGTTGGAGTTGAAGTTAAGTAATTTCGTAGCATGATTCATAGGCTATTTTTCATTGTGGCTGACATGCTTCATATGATGTTTTGTGGATCTTATGGAATATGTGCTTTGCTATTACTTATGTTTTGGGTCCCTACTAAAGTCTAGCCGACTTGTGTGGGTACACTTATCTTCCATTTAAGTGATATAAGCCGACATGAAAAGAAAAATATTATATCCTTATGGGCCAAGATACTTTTGAATTTCCTGTTAAGCGGATATATAAAGGTAATCCGTAAATCATTTTGTGTGATGGTGAAAAAGTGTGGTGACATGAGAGTGTATGTGTGTATGTGTGTATGTGTGAAAATGCAAGTCATGATGGTTGGCATAATGGAGTTATAAGGAGAAAGCGAAAAAGATAAGATCAGTTGTTAGGAAGTAGAACAGTTTCTAACAGAGCATAGCAGAAGTGCGATCTGGTCAGAGATACGGAATTTTATCTTGAGCTTCAGTGGAACTGAATCCTAGCATGAGTTGATGTTGTACTCTTAGTTCAAATTTGGTTGTAAAACTTTATCATATTTGTAAGGCAGTGAGCCTCCTTTCTTTGAGTAGTGAGCTCTAGGCAGTGTGCCTGAATGAAAGTGCATTCCTTCTTTTATTTAATTTTAATAGAGTAAACATTGTGGACTAATCTCCACTGTGGTTTTTCCCCTAACAGGGTTTCCACGCAAAAGTATCTGGTATTATGGTGTTCACTAATATGACTGCATGTTTTGAATGTTTTTATTTATTATGTGTCGGAAGTGATAAATGAAATTTTATTATTGCTTTTGATAATGTTTCATATATTTTTGAACTAGAAATTTGTGAACACTAATTCACCCCCCCCCCCTCTCGGTGTTCCCTGTGTCCAACAATTGGTATCAGAGCTTTGGTTCCTCTTCAAAAGTTTAACAACTTGAGGTGAATCTTGAATCTCAATGGAGGCTGGTGGTATTCAAATACAACTTATGGTGGCACTTGATGATCATGATCAATCTAAAGCAGAAGTCATGGAACTGAAAGCGAATCTTGCAGATGCCGAAAAAATCATTCAATCATTGAAGGATAAGATAAATGCGTCAAGGGAAAAGAGGAAAGAGTTGTGTGATCAGTTGAAGTAAAAAGAAAGCAAAGGTTTGGATGATGTGCATCTGAATCAAACCCTAAAGAAATAACAAAAGAATGTGAAAAGCTAGCCAAGGACAATGCAGCTCTAAAAATTAAGATGGAATCTGTGACAATGACGTTTATCAAAGAGATCGAACAAAGAAAGAAGAATGAGGAGAATCTTTCTCAGTCTCTAAAAGAAAATTTTGAAGAATGCAGTAGAATCAACACTAGAACCATTCAGTTTAAGGTTGAATTGCAACTGGCTACAAACTATGAGGATGAGATTGAAAGACAGATAATCTCTTGGAGATGAGCTTGCTACTACAAATGAATTCAATGAGAAATTCAGGTTAAGTTCAGCTAAGCTTGATGAGATAACCAAAAATCAGAAGAGTACAAATGACAAGAGAGGTCTTGGTTATGAGAAAGGTGAAAGCTCTGGATCCGAACAGAAGAACTCTGAAAAGAAGAACAAAGGAAGAAAGCATCTGGTAAGGCAACCCAATGCTCAAAGATTTAATGGATATTGCTTTGCTTGTAATAAGTATGGTCATATGGCTTCACAGTGTAGAAATAGGATAAATCCTATTACTCCATCAAATTGTTCTCTGGTCAATTTTTTAAATGCAACAAGTTTGGTCATAAGGCATTAGAATGCAGAAGCATGACTGTTAGTTCAAGTAACATTAAATGCTATACATGTGGAAGATTTGGACATGTTGCTAATCAATGTGGGTTAGGAGGAAACCAGAGGAATGGCAGGTATAGATAGAAAGGTCTGGTATGTTTTCATTGTAACAATTTTGGGCACCTTACAAAATTTTGTAGGAACAAAAACAAGAATAAAAGAGGTCTGGTTTATCAAGGAAGAAATTCACAGAAAGATAATAAAGGAAAAGAAAAAGCAAATGTGGAAGTGATAAAAGATCAAATGAATAAGACATGGGTAAAGAAAAGTGAATCTGATGAAGCAAACAAGGCTGTACTGGAAGTGCCCTCTAGTAGCTCTTCCGGAAATTAATATCAGGGCATTGACCTAGGGGAGGTTTTTCATGAAGATCTCTTACCCCCCCTCTGTATAATTGGCTTCGAACTGTTGGATGTTGTCAATAGTCGTGTTAATTCTTGAAGTAATAACTCTAGCAATCATATGCTGAAATGAGTGGAATGGTATAGGTCTGAAGTCAAATTCTCCGCTTGTTGTATGAGTTTGCAGTGTGACCAGAACTTCTAGGGCATCGTATTTAATGCGACAGAAAGTAAGTTATAAAAGGGCACTTGAAACCCTAATCCATCACCATGCATTTAAGGACAGTTTGAGAGTATTTTCTGTAAAATTTCAAAGGTGTAAAAGGTGATTCTTGAAGAAATTTTCTAGGAACTTCTATTTGTCATTAATTTCATATTCTCTACTTGTGATCGGTAGAATTTTGTTTGGGGTGAAACATGGAGAAAATAAAATGAATCTTAACTCAAGATGAGTATAACAGTCAAAAGATTAGGGATGAGAGGAATCTGTTGTCACCAATTTTAGAAGGCTTGAGGGATCTAAGCATAAGAATTTGGATAGGTGGAACAAATATCCTCATTTCGTCAATGTGGAAGTAATTCAGTTTGTTTTGAGCAAAATTGATAGTGATATCCTCACCCTCGACATACCATATCAAATTACTAAGGATGTGATTAGAAATTTAACAGGCTTATGCAATATTGGCGATTTGCCAAAGAAAAAGTCAATTCGCAATGCTGAGGTCGAAGCCCTAACCAAAATAAAGGGAGATCAGAGGGATTTGTTAATTGCGATGATTAGTGATCCTTTGAAAAAGTATGTGGCACATGAAATTACATACAAAATCTTCTTCAGGAATCGTGAAGGATCAACATTGGTAGGCGCTACATATATCGCTCACAAGATGATAATTGAAAATAAGGATTTCAATCTGTGCAGCTTGATAAAAGAGCAACTGATGGAAAACATTCAACTAACGAAGGATATTGATTACCCCTTCAGGTTTGGCACTCTGGTTATTTGCATTATGATGTATTTTCTAAACTGTTTGCCTGCAAAAGACAATGCAGTGTGGAGAGAGAATATGCCAGTTTGTAAACAGATCTTCAATCACTATAATTCTTTTGAGAATTGTGATCAAGTGTATGAAAATTTCTTTAGAAAGGTGTTAGAAAATTTTGGGGAAAGTGTTCTCTCTATCCCAGTAAAGATAACAGAAGGTGAGTCATCCTCCGGAAAGGTTAAGAGAAAGTTGAAGAGAGGAAGTGATGTGGATGATGTTACCCCACCAGTACTCAAGTTAGCAAAGGTTGAGGAAAAAGGGAAAGGTCAGATAATTGTGGATGTAGAAGATGTAATTTCTACAAATTATGCCTTAGAAATACAACCAAAACCAGTTGAACCGGTTGTGGATATTGTTGAAGACAGTGATGAAGAAGGCGCTTTGTTCAAAACAAAGATAGTGGAAATCATTCAGGATGAAGATGGTATGCAAAAGATATCAGATATTTCGTTGAGTGGTCCATCCTATGAGCAGGATGTTATTGACGACACTCTGGCAAGATACTGTGTTGGCAGGAACATTGAACTGGAAAGTCTTCAGAATGTACTTCTAGATGAGCTAATTCAGTGTGTCAAGGAAGCAATGAAATTTGTACCTCTGGACAGAAAAGAGGAAGAGATAATTTCTCATTTAAAGATGTAGTTTAGGCTATCTCTCTCCAAGTTAAAGAAGAAAATGAATATGTTGAGACAATGCATTGATTCAGGCAATAAGGTACTCAACTATTGTCTTAAGTGGCCTCATGTGGTAGGAAAATACAAAGACAAGTTGCAGGAAATTGAGGATGAGATTGTGAAAATCGGTCAAGACTACTGTATGTCTATGGATATGAATGGAGAAGTGAAGAAGAAGGTCCAGACTCTGCAGGATGAGCATACAAAGGTCCACTATGCTAGAAACACTCTTATTGATACCTTCTGGAAAGTTAAAGATCTAACTGAAGGGAGATTAGAGCAGATGGTTGATGTGCTCAAGTCAGGAGAAAAGCTGGAAGCTGCAGTCATCATTCCTGAGTTGCTTATTTAGATCATCAATAAAACCTCAAAAAACAACTTGATCATTTCCATTGGAATTGCAGTAGATTCCTAGAAAAAGTTCTTTCCTGAAATGAAAGTTAGGTACAAAATAATTTTCTAAACTCTTATTGCAGTTGTCAAAATTTTGATGAAATTCTTTCACTTTCAGTTGAGGAGATAATGGAATATGAGTAAGAAAGGGAAGTCTAGAGAGCGGATATAGTAAATTTTTGTCATTGATGTCAAAGGGGGAGAGAGTGAGTGAAAAATCTCCCCATAACCCTTAAGGGGAGCAGTAATTTTGTTCTGACACTTAGTCAATTTTTCACTAAGTGCTGTCATCAATGCCAAAGTGGGAGATTGTTGGCATATGGATTGGAAAATCGTTTTTGTCTACTTGTGTTGTCATTAATGGTAGCTAGAGTTTGCAATATGATCTGCAGTATCCGCAATACCTCTACCGGCAGTATGTTTAGAGAATAGGACATTCGGTTGCACAAGTGAAACTGTGCATGATATCACTCACCGTACCAGATCATTATTTCATGGTGTGGATCTCCAGGAAATCTTTATTTGCATTTACACTATTCTCTGACGCGTTTTATGGTATTGTTTTAAGTCGGAGTTGAAGTTAAGAGATTTTGTAGCATGATTCATACCCTATTTTTCATTGTGGTTGACATGCTTCGTATGATGTTTTGTAGATCTATATGGAATATGTGCTTTGTTATTACTTATGTTTTGGGCCTACTAAAGTCTAGCTGACTTGTATGGGTACGCTTATCTTCCATTTAAGTGATATAAGCCGACATGAAAAGAAAAATATTATATCATTATGGGCCGACATACTTTTGAATTTCCTGTTAAGCGGGTATATAAAGGTGATCTGTAAATCATTTTGTGTGATGGTGAAAAAGTGTGGTGACATGCGAGTGAATGTATGTATGTGTGAAAATGCAAGTCATGATGGTTGGCATAATGGAGTTATAAGCAAAAAGCAAAAAAGATCAAATCAGTTGTTAAGAAGCAGAACAGTTTCTAACAAAGCATAGCAGAAGTGTGATCCAGTCACAGATCCAGAATTTTATCTTGAGCTTCAGTGGAACTGAATCCTAGCATGAGTTGATGTTGTACTCTCAATTCAAATCTGGCTGTAAAACTTTATCATATTTGTAAGGCAGTGAGCCTCCTTTCTTTGAGCAGTGAGCTCTAGGCAATCTTCCTGAATGCAAGTGCATTCCTTCTTTTATTTACTTTTAATAGAGTAAACATTGTTGACTAATCTCCACCGCAGTTTTTCCCCTAAAAGGGTTTCCACGCAAAAATATCTAGTGTTATGTTGCTCACTAATATGACTGCATGTTTTGAATTTTTTTATCTGTTATGTGTTGGAAGTGATAAATGAAATTTTATTATTGCTCTTGATAATGTTTGATATGTTTTTGAACTAGAAATTTGTGACCACTGATTCACCCCCCCCCCCTCTCAGTGTTCCCTCTATCCAACAATTGTTATTAGAGCTTTGGTTCCTCTTCAAAAGTTTAACAGCTTGAGGTGAATCTTGAATCTCAATGGACGCTAGTGGTATTCAAAAACAACTTAAGGTGGCACTTGATGATCTTGATCAATCCAAAGCAGAAGTCATGGAACTAAAAGCGAATCTTGCAGATGTCGACAAATTCATTCAATCAATGAAGGATAAGATAAATGGGTCAAGGGAAAAGAGGAAAGAGTTGTGTGATTAGTTGAAGAAAAAAGAAAGCAAAGGTTTGGATGATGTGCATCTGAATTAAACCATAAAAGAAATAACAAAAGAATGTGAAAAGCTAGCCAAGGACAATGCAGCTCTAAAAATTGAGATGGAATCTGTGACAATGACGTTTATCAAAGAGATCGAACAAAGAAAGAAGAATAAGGAGAATCTCTCTGTCTCTGCAAGAAAAATTTGAAGAATGCAACAGAATCAACACTAGAACCATTCAGTTTGAGGTTGAATTGCAGCTGGCCATAAACTATGAGGATGAGATTGAAAGACAGATAATCTCTTGGAGATGAGCTTGCTACTACAAATGAATTCAACGAGAAATTCAGGTTAAGTTCAGCTAAGCTTGATGAGATAACCAAAAATCAGAAGAGTACAAATGACAAGAGAGGTCTTGGTTATGAGAAAGGTGAAAGCTCTGGATCCGAACAGAAGAACTCTGAAAAGAAGAACAAAGGAAGAAAGCATCTGGTAAGGCAACCCAATGCTCAAAGATTTAATGGATATTGCTTTGCTTGTAATAAGTATGGTCATATGGCTTCACAGTGTAGAAATAGGATAAATCCTATTACTCCATCAAATTGTTCTCTGGTCAATGTTTTAAATGCAAAAAGTTTGGTCATAAGGCATTAGAATGCAGAAGCATGACTGTTAGTTCAAGTAACATTAAATGCTATACATGTGGAAGATTTGGACATGTTGCTAATCAATGTGGGTTGGGAGGAAATCAGAGGAATGGCGGGTATAGACAGAAAGGTCCAGTGTTTTTTCATTGTAACAATTTTGGGCACCTTGCAAAATTTTGTAGGAACAAAAACAAGAATAAAAGAGGTCTGGTTTATCAAGGAAGAAATTCATAGAAAGATAATAAAGGAAAAGAAAAAGCAAATGTGGAAGAGATAAAAGATCAAATGAAGAAGACATGGGTAAAGAAAAGTGAATCTGATGAAGCAAACAAGGCTGTACTAGAAGTTCCCTCTTGTAGCTCTTCCGGAAATTAATATTAGGTCACTGACCTAGGGGGAGTTTTTCATGAAGATCTCTTACCCCCGCTCTGTATAATTGGCTTTGAATTGTTGGATGTTGTCAATAGTCATGTTAATTTTTGAAGTAATAACTCTAGCAATCATATGCTGAATTGAGTGGAATGGTATAGGTCTAAAGTCAAATTCTTCGCTTGTTGTCTGAGTTTGCAGTGTGACCGAAACTTCTAGGGCATCGCCTTTAATACGATAGAAAGTAAGAGTTATAAAAGGGCACTCGAAACCCTAATCCGTCACCATGCATTTAAGGAGGACAGTTTGAGAGCAGTTTTTATAAAATTTCAAAGGTGTGAAAGGCGATTCTTGAAGAAACTTTCCAGGTACTTCTATTTGTCATTAATTTCATATTCTCTACTTGCGATCAATAGAATTTTGTTTGGGGTGAAACATGGAGAAAATAAAACGAATCTTAACTCAAGATGAGTATAACAGTCAAAAGATTAGGGATGAGAGGAATTTGTTGTCACCAATTTTAGAAGGCTTGAGGGATCTAAGCATAAGAATTTGGATATGTGGAACAAATACCCTCATTTCGTCAATGTGGAAGTAATTCAGTTTGTTTTGAGCAAAATTGACAGTGATATCCTCACCCTTGACATACCATATCAAATTACTGAGGATGTGATTAGAAATTTAACAGGCTTATGCAATATTGGTGATTTACCGAAGAAAAAGTCAATTCGCAATGCTGAGGTCGAAGCCCTAACCGGAATAAAGGGAGATCAGAGGGCTATGTTCATTGTGATGATTAGCGATCCTTTGAAAAAGTATGTGGCACATGGAATTATATACAAAATCTTCTTCAGGAATCGTGAAGGATCAACATCGGTAGGCACTGCATATATCGCTCACAAGATGATAATTGAAAATAAGGATTTCAATTTGTGCAGTTTGATAAAGGAGCAACTAATGGAAAACATTCAACTAACGAAGGATATTGATTACCCCTTCAAGTTTGGCACTCTGGTTATTTGCATTATGATGTATTTTCTAAACTGTTTGCCTGCAAAAGACAATGCAGTTTGGAGAGAAAATATGCCAGTTTGTAAATAGATCTTCAATGACTATAATTCTTTTGAGAATTGTGATCAAGTGTATGAAAATTTCTTTAGAAAGGTGTTAGAAAATTTTGGGTAAAGTGTTCTCTCTATCCCAGTAAAGATAACAGAAGATGAGACATCCTCCGGAAAGGTTAAGAGAAAGTTGAAGAGAGGAAAATATGTGGGTGATGTTAGCCCACCGGTACTCAAGTCAACAAAGGTTGAGGAAAAAGGGAAAGGTTAGATGATTGTGGATGTAGAAGATGTAATTTCTATAGATTATTCCTTAGAAATACAACCAAAACCAGTTGACCCGGTTGTGGAAATTGCTGAAGACAGTGATGAAGAATGCGCTTTGTTCAAAACAAAGATAGTGGAAATCATTCAGGATGAAGATGGTATGTAGAAGATATCAAATATTTCGTTGAGTGGACCATCCTATGAGCAGGATGTTATTGAGGACACTCTGGCAAGATACTGTGTTGACAGGAACATTGAACTAGAAAATTTGCAGAATGTACTTCCAGATGAGCTAATTCAGTGTGACAAGGAAGCAATGCAATCTATACCTCTGGACAGAAAAGAGGAAGAGATAAGTTCTCATTTAAAGATGCATTTTCGGCTATCTCTTTCCAAGTTAAAGAAGAAAATGAATATGTTGAGGCAGTGCATTGATTCGGGAAATAAGGTACTTAACTACTGTCTTAAGTGGCCACATGTGGTAGGAAAATACAAAGACAAGTTGTAGGAAATTCAAGATGAGATTGTGAAAATCGGTCAAGACTACTGTATGTGTTTGGATATGAATGGAGAAGTGAAGAAGAAGGTCCAGACTCTGCAGGATGAGCATACAAAGGTCCACTATGCTAGAAACACTCTTATTGATACCTTCTGGAAAGTTAAAGATCTAATTGAAGGGAGATTAGAGTAGATGGTTGATGTGCTCAAGTCAGGAGAAAAGTTGGAAGCTGCAATCATCATTCCTTGGTCGCTTATTCGGATCATCAATAGAACCTCAAAAAACAACAGCTTGATCATTTCCATTGGAATTGCAGTAGATTCCTAGAAAAAATTCTTTCCTGAAATGAAAGCTAGGTACAAAATAATTTTCTGAACTCTTACTGCAGTTTTCAAAATTTTGATGAAATTCTTTCACTTTCAGTTGAGGAGAGAATGGAATATGAGTAAGGGAAGTCTAGAGAGCGGATATAGTAATTTTATTCATTGATGTCAAAGGGGGAGAGAGTGAGTGAAAAATCTCTCAATTATCCTTAAGGGGAGTAGTAATTTTGTTGTAACACTTAGTCAATTTTTCACTAAGTATTGTCATCAATGCCAAAGGGGACGATTGTTGGCATATGGCTTGGAAGATCGTTTTTGTAATGAATAGTGTTTTGGGAAATTTCATGAAAGATGACATATTGATCGTAGTAGTGAAATAATTGTAAAGTCGTTTAGATTTTTTAGACCAATCACCCTTTGCAATGTCATTTTTAGGATCATCTCCAATTTGATTACTAGGACACATAAAGTAGGATTTGATTGGCTTATCTTGGAGGAAAATTGTGGCTTTGTGTAATGTGGGAAAATTTTGCATAGGGTAGTGGTGCAGGAGCAGCTACACCTCATCTTTTATGCTTAATCATGTGATGATAATTAGGGAGGTCAATAGGTTGGTTTAGGCATTTCAAGAATGTTTTATTGTGAATAAGGCCACTCAAGACCATTAGTCATGTTCTAGGTGAAGTTTTGAGTTATGAGTTTGAGTCTTGCACTAAAGAGTTTTGTAGCCTTTTTAAGGAAAATTGGAGAATTTACATATAAAAGGGTGCAAGGTTAGTGTTATGTCAATAATAAGGCTATTATCAAGCCACTAGCATGGTCTTAGAGGTGTCCTAGGAGTTTCAATACATTTGAAAGGTCAAAAAATTAAAACATTTCAATAGTGATGTTGACAACCTTGAAATTAGTGTGTTTTATGTTTCATGTGATCATAAAAGATTAAAAAGTCAGTTGTAGAGGTGGTTGTTCGGTGGTTAAGGTGTAAAGGCATTTAAAAGGAATAAAGTGATCATTGTAAAGGTTGTTGATGGTTGAGGATTTAAAATACAAGCTCTTGACATTCAAAAATCTATGTTTTTCTTGAAATTTTGTGTATTTTTCCTGTTTTACAGCATTGTACAGTCACATACAACCATATTTTGCTGTGAAATCAATTCCATGTCATGAAGATATGTGTTACTTTGATTTGAAATGGATTTGAAGACTTAAGGCATTGATTTGAGTTAGAAAGCTTCATTTCTTTGCATATAGCTCGATTACCCTGTTTTTGAGGGTTTTGTAGTCCAAACATGATATAAAGGGGCTCTTACACTTTTTGTGATTATTGTAGCTTGTGTAAGAGGCCCCATGGATACTGTTGTAATTGTAGGATGCATGAATAGGGCGTAGGATGATAAATAAAGAAGGTATAGTTGTTGTCCTCAAGAGTTTTGTGAAGAAAAGCATGTGAAATGAGAGGTTCAAGCCTAGGTTTCAACAAAATATGTATGGGAGATCTAATTTTATGAATTTTTATCCATGTGCAGACCTAATGGGTTGTGTATGAGTTGGTTTTGAGGTCTGGGAGGTTGTGGAAGTAGGAGATTCAATAAACCCTCATGATTTTACTAATTATGTGATTCAGTCTATTCACAATGGCAATCATGTAGTGAACAGATGTAATTCTAATCTAATTGTATATGAGGACAATATGTTCAGTTAACAGATGTAAAAAGTAAAATGGGTGAAACTAACATGAAGTGTATTAGACCAATACCTTGTTGGGTAACAGAGCCAAGTGAAAGTATGAGATGAGCAGCTTCTATTTGGCTTAAACTCTAATTGCTTGGCATTATATATTTGTTTATAACTTGTACAAACATGCAAAGATGTAATTACTAAATTCTTCTTAATGATCCAAATGATACTTTTTGTCTACTGTGATTGACTTGAAGGGTTTAGTCTTTAGTTGAAAGAACCAGCAAATCACACCACACAAATGCAGCAAATGTGCATTGATAAACTGAACATATACTTGATATATCAATTTAAACAACACAAAATTATCAACCTTGGAGACAACTTAATAATCTTTTCAATAAATTCAACAAACAATAGATACCAGAAATATGCCACATAATCAGATAGCTTCCATTGATTCTTTCATAGTTTCAAATATGCATCTTAGTCTCTTCAAATAAAAACATCATTGTTGTATCCTTCTCCTATATTCCTATCCTACTATCTTCTATCTTATATCTTATATCTGTTTTGAAATTATGAAACAAATATAAATACAAAAAAATTGTGAAAGGACACGTCCCTTCAGAAATGTTTTTGCTTAACAACAGTAACAAACTAAAATTATGCTCTATTTAGCCATAAATGGACGTTTGATAAATGATCTAAGTAATCCTATCGCTCATGTGTGTCAGCATCTCCAAGCGCATTTTGGATTGCTATCTCCATTATCACCATCTTTTCATTTTGTTCACATGCCTCATCCATTGTTGAATTGTTTCTTGTAGCTACCTCCAGAATTGTTTGTAGCATTGATTTACATTCATCGCTCCACCTACCCCTTTCTTTCAGTTTTCCTTCGTCTTCAAATAACATTGGTAATCCCTTTTATGTGGCCTCGATCAACCCCTGTTCATCTCCCTGCAATTCTTCACGGAAATCTCGGTATTTTTTTAGGAAATGATTGGTAGTATCAATAACCACATTGTCTAGAACATCCCTTCCTTTTATCTCTTGGAGCTTCTGTTGGATTCTTTCATTGACCCTCATGCTCTTGCTCTGCAACATAGTTTTTTTAATGTGTTCCCCAGAGTCTACTCAACCAGGTCATCAAATTAGTTTGCCTTCTCTTTATTATTGCATTAAGTGCATCATATTTACCCTGTGAGTATGCATTTGATCCTTCCCATTGGTCTTTTATCTGTGATGTCTCACCATGAGTCAACAACTTTATGGATCCTAATTCAATTCCCACCATGTCTTTCAAATAATCATTTTCCCTAAGTAATCTTTCATTGTTTGTCCTATACATTTCTTTTTCCTTAATTAGCATCTGGATTTGTGCTTTGTTCAACTTGGCAACATTAATACCAATATTTGTTGTTGTTATGGTATCAACTTCACCAGCATGTAACATCATTACATGCCCAAAAGCTTTCTTAGTATCAATTACAACAGATCTCTTGTGTGGTGGATATAAGGCCCATATCATGAGTGATCCTTCATCTGGATTATACTTGGACCCTGCATATATCTCTGTTACTCCTTCAAGGTTGAGCTTGTGTGTGGTGTTGTTATTTTTCAAGAAGCTATCAAAAACCAAAGTAGAGTTTAAATCTAACCCAGGGAAAAGCATAACACCTACATCCTCCAAAAGCTTCCTTCCCTTCTCTGGGGTCATGCCTTCCATTTCTTTCTCTACACTTAACTTTAAATTGCTCAAAAATTGCTCTTCATTATCATGTGTTATATTCTCTACTGACTCCCTTATCGATTTTCCTTTCTACTTGTACAAAAAAGCTTTAAACTCTGGGGCTTTAACAAATTCATCATCTTCCACAAATGATTTGTATGTCATCTGCCTTGTATTTGCATCTAAACTCTCCTCATCTGGTTCCCTAAGAGGACTCTTGTATTCTTGAGTTTTCATCTTGGAGGTTTTATCAACTGTACTGTGAGGCCTATCACCACCAATTACCTGTTCTTCCGAAGACAACTGCTTTATATCTAGAAATCCTCTATTATATTCATCAACAAACCTTTCAGCTTCTTCTTCCTCTAGATTCCTAATTAGGTCATCATACAGATAGGGTACATGATTGTATCCTCCCAAGTTCATTTTATCCCTAGCAAAATTAATATACCCTTCTAGATCAAATCCTTTTCGTGGTGGACACTTCTTCATGTTGTACTGCAAAATTTTATTGAGAACCATGTCATATCCATCCCTTGAAAGCACAGTGAAGTCACCAAAGCAAAGTGTGCTAGGCATAAACGCATGTTTTCCAAAGGAACTCAAATTCATAACATCTGAATAGTCCAATTGCCTAGCAATCTCCAAATAGGCAATCCTATCAGGCATCATCCTTGGCAGAATAAAGGTGCATCTTCAAATCCATATACTCTTATCATAGTGGCACCTTCTAAGCAATACCAGTCTCCCCAATTATGATTTATTGGTCCATTAAAGTCCTTGGGCCTGAGAAATCTTTTTATCTCATCTGACAATGAATACTCACAAGGATGATTGTATAATCTATATAATGGTTTCACAAAAAATTCTTCAAAATGTATGAAACAAGAGTTAGCAAATCTACAGTCCCAGATGGCAGTCCAAAGTTGCACTGGTAGTAATTATTCTTCTCTATCAAATTGTGAAACCCTCAAATTTTTAGGCCACATTTTCAATTCTTGTCCATAATAGAGTATCATGTGCATTAGGATTGAATATTCCTTCAGGTGCAGAATGGGAGCTCCATTTTTTATTGCTATCAATCCTGAATCAAAGCTTTTAAATACATGTGAGGCATAATAAAAAAAGTCTTGAGTTGTGGCATTGGATATCTGTTGCAATCACCATGGGTACTAATGACATGTATTCAAGGGCCTCCACTCCCAACACTTGACATACTGAAAAATAAGTGTATCTCATATATGGTTTGAATAAATCAACATGAAATGGGGGACCATCACTGTCATCTAATGGAACTGAGCTGCCATCTTTCTTAGATCTATGTAATGGCAACCTCCAACCCTTGGATATAGTGTCCATTCTCCAGAACTCCTTTTCTAACTTCTCAGGTATAATTTTCTCATCACACACCCCTTCCAGGTTAAAAACTTCATAGATGGCAACCTCTAATATATGTATAAAGGGTTTTCCTGATCGATCACAGATAGCTTTGATCTTTGGGTCATAATAGGAGGCTAACATTTTCACCAATTCTGCATCTACAAACACATTAGGGCAGACTAATTTTCCTAGGTTAAACCTCCACGGATAGCACACTGGCTCATATCGATTCCTTCGGTGGTAATGAAAAATAAATAGCCCATATCCCCTAATTGGTGTCCATATATCTCGTATATGCTTGCACTTATCCTCCAATTTTTCTACTTCTTCCCTAAGTTGTGGAGCGCGTTTAGCTCTAGGACCCGAACCAGGCAATTGATCAATTAGGTCTTGGTTTAATTTCCTCTCAGCTACCACAGGCTCTTTTCCAATTTCAGTTTTTTGCTTTTTCCCTCTAGGGTGATTACTCTCACTTTGCTTCCTACTTCTTACTTTTCCTGAGCTGGTGCCTTCCATTTTTCCCTTTATAAATTACAGAATTAGAAATTCAGTCGCGAAGAACTTACAGATTTGCTTCGAAAATCCTCGGTTGTACAGTCCTTCGACCCTTTATTCGCTCTCCAAATGCCAATTTTGCAGAATTCACCTTCAATTACTTCTCTTCAATTCGAGGAATGACTAGCACATCGGGTGGAAATGTTGCCATTAATATTTTAGCTTCGAACATGAGTGAGGCCGAACTTCGAATTTCACCACTATCACATCAAACATTTATATCAGCAAGACAATTCAAATTCTTGGGCAATCCTTTTTATCCGGGCCCTACCAACGTTCATTGATCACCTGATGATCAGGGAAACATTATGCCTCTTTCACCGATATCACACAATTCATCCTTTTGATCCATATAAAATCGCCAAGAGTCATCCCGATAATCATTTTGATCTGTTCGCATCTTCATCGGCGTGACATCTTGTATCACGAAGACATTCAACAGTTTCTCTGATGTTATGAGTCTCCCCGATGATCATCCCTTCGTTTGTAATCATGTCGCTAAGACTCCTGCCGATGGAACCTTATCGGCATGACATGGATAATCAGGGGAACATTTTGGACTTATCCCGATATCTTTTGTCTGGGCAATAGCATCTCTTTTTGTTCCGTTGGCAAGACAAAATGGGTGTCTCACCAATGATATTTCATCGGCAAGACCAGTGTGCTTGGGATAACCTTAGAATCTCTCCCCGACAGGGTTTGTCTTGCCGATACATTTCCTTATGCTTGATCGGGGTGACACAAAAGATTTCTTGCTGATAGTATTTCACCGGTGAGACATATATACTTGGTTTGACATATTGATCTCACTCTGATGGTGCTTGTCTCGCCGATGAATTTCCTCATCGGTGAGATCGTAAATTGTATCTTCCCGACACGCAGCTTCTTATGAAAACTGATCGGTGTAACCTTCTTGATCTCTTGGCGATATGCTGGAAAATACATATAGGAACATGATGATTTATGGATCGGGGAGACCAGCACCATCTCTTGTTGATATGAGTTATTTATTCAAATGCTTGGGCTTAGAGGAAAATTATGGTATGAGATCAATGGTAATTATGATATGTAGAAAAAAATTTACTCAAAATATGGATTTTTTGGAAAACTTATGAGCTAAGCTTACGATAAAATTTCATAATTTTATAGTTCTAATAGGACCAAATCAACAAAATCACCCTTTCTAGGTTGTGCTGATTAGGGTACTAATTAGGCCTATTTTACAAAGTAACTAGCCTTTAAACTTGTGCAAGAATTTGTGCAGGTCTCTCGCACTCTCCCTCCCACCCTCTCCCACTCTCTCCCACCCTCTCTACCATTCTCTCCCACCCTCTCTACCATTCTCTCCCACTCTCCCTACCTCTGCACTCTGTCCTCTATCCCTACCTCCCACCTCACTCTCTCCCACCCTCTATCCCTCTCACTCTCCTCTCTCCCACCCTCTCTTCCTCTCACTCTCCCACACTTTTGTTGTTTATCGGGGCTTTGAGATTTGTTTGGATTGTTTAAATTGGTCATTCTAAACTTGTTGGAAGCCTCTTAAAGGTAGGTTGATAGATTGGTTGAGTTGAGCCTCCCAGGGCTACATCAGGTAGTTGCTATTGCTAAGGTGGATCACTCCTTTTTGTGAAGGCCATACACTTATGATTGGGTCAAGTGTTCTTTTATTTAGAAAATTCCTATTGCCTTTTTGATAGGTTAATTATGATTTGATTAGATGGGTTATGAAGCACTTATTTCAAGTAATTTATGTCTGTTTTAATTTATAATTGTAAATTCAAACACAAAAACAATATTAGGTAGATAATCAAAATATATTTCATTCTCGGTGACTTATTTATCCTGGAAGACTAAGTATATAGTATACAAAGAAAACCAACAAACCACAACTACCCCTATTTTGAAGAGGAGAGAGAAGAGAATGGGTAGAAAGGGAGAGAAAGAAGGAGGAGAGGGAGGCGATGTATAGAAAGGGAGGCGAGAAGAGATAGGGGAGAGAGGGAGAGATAGCTCAATATATATAGAGGAAGAGGGAGAGACATAGAAAGGGGGTGATATAGAGATATAGAGGGGTATGGTGAAAGAGATAGAGAGATTGTGATAGAGGTAGAGAAAGATATGGATAGAAATAAATAGAGAGAGGAGTGAGAGGAAGATCAAAAGAGAAATAGAGATAGAGATATGATGGGAAGATGGAGTGGATGAGAGAAAGGGAGAGAGGGAGAGATAGCTCAATAGATAGAGAGGGGAAGAGGTGGGAGTGACATAGATAGTGGGAGATATAGAGATATAGAGAGCAATAGGGAGAGATACATCAATCACCCTCCTATATCTCTATCTATTCATCCTTATCTCTTTATCTCTCTACCCCTCTCTATCTCTTTGTCTCCCTTTCTATTTGTATGTTTTTCTTTATCTCCTTCTCTCTCTATATTTTCTTCCCTATATTTATCTTTGTCTCCTTAAGTGTGCAATGGGTACATTGAAGAGGTCTTAAAGGAGAATTATCTTATCTTTAATCAAATGGCATGCTACCTTGAGCATAACTCCCCAAGGACACATGCCATCCTTGGATTGTTGACATGAAACAACCAATGAAAATTTAGTTTCTCTTTTCCCTCTCTCTCTTTTCCTTCCTCTCTCTCTCTCTAAGTTCATCTCTTTCTCTCATTCTCTATCTTTTTAGTTTCTATCTCTCTTTGTATTAGCTAATAGGCTACATATATTGTGAGATTTGAGCTTGATTTGCCTGGAAACCACTATTGTGTCGTTGGAAAACAAGTTTCAACTGCCATTTAATGGTAAACCATATGTAGTGTAATGGTAAAATCCTCTAAAATATTAGGTAAAAAGCCTATATATACTATTATATAATAATAAATATAATTATATTATATATAATTTAATCTAATATTACTATTATATTAAATATATATTATATTAATTATAATTTGTATTATATAAAAATATACTTATTATTAATTATTAATTATAATAATTTTATATGTATTTAATAATTTTGTTAAAGAATATAATATATAATTATAATAAGTCGAATAATTATATTATTTATTATGTAAAATATAACTAATATATACTTAACTATATTGTAGAATATTAAAACTTAGCTAAATGGCGCCATAATTTTCAAATTAATTAACATACTCTAAAACCTAACAAAACCAAGTTGTAGCTCATCAAATTGGAGAAGTGGAAGGTCAATACGATTACCGAGAAAGAGTTTGGAGTTGAAACAAAGGTCAATACCGGTCTTAAGCGAACAGTTTGGAGGAGTGAAAACAAGGTCAATACGATGCCAAGAAACGAGGTTATGAAACTTTTCGAGAGCTCTATGTATACGGCTTAGTTACAATATAACAAAGTGCAAGTACAAAGTTAACAGAATATTTTTTTTTTATGTCTTTACATATTGTTATAAGGTATCTAAGACGTTGTTACATAATTTTAATAAGTTAACTAATCACATTGATAATCAATCAAAAGTACAAATTTGATTTCATGTAAGATCCAATTATAAATTTACATACGATAAAATATCTCAAATGTCCATTTTACATAAAACGAGATTTCAAGGAATCTCCATACATCAAAGATGGTACAATCTGTACTCTCTTACACAAGAGGTAAGTTTACAAAACATTAAGTGTTCAAAAGGGATCTGGTACATAATCCATGAACAAGCTCTGCATCCTCAGTCACGAACAAAGTAGTAACTGGAATCTGCTGCGAGCTTAGGATCATCTGTAAGAAAATTATAAGATAGGTGTAGCACAGTTACCTCCCGACCATGTGGAACCCAAAGGCCCACTCCCTCCGTGCTAGGAGATACTGATAGGTCCATAAACAAAGCAAACAAAACATCACGTATACGGGGTTTACAATTCACAATACGACATAACGTTTATAAATCAAAACGCATGAAATCACAGTATCAAATCACATTAAAATGAAATCTCAACAAAAGAACACCATCATGATATAGAATAAGAGAGTGTCATCGCATTGTCAGGATAGGTTACCCTGGTGAATCTTCCTAGACTACCGGCCCTCACCAAGAGTTACCCTGGCAGTCTCTACCGATTCCCGGCCCCTATGCAGACTAATGCGGTGTCGTTACATCTTTCAAGAGGACAAGATGGTGACTTGCCATTCCAGGCCTTCTCAGCCTTTTCTCAACCTAAACAAGCGTTAAGAAGTAGGCGAGGCATATCATTATCTGATTTAGTGTTTAGAACTACCCAACCCCTAAAATATTAGTTAGGTTATCACTTAATTAACTCACCTACGTTAGGTTACCCAGACAATCACTATAGGATTTCGGCCCCTAACGCAAGCCACTCTCTCTATATCACGACTCATCATAAAATCATTCTAGGGGATGCTATCAAGCACAAAAATTGTCTCAAAGGTTTAATTCTTATAATGTGACGAGACCATAGTCTCGAGAAAGTCAACATTAAAATATAAGCATATGTCTGAAAGCAAACATGATAAACAAAACAACAATAAAGTGTAACAACCTTGCCGATTTATTCCTTTTCTAGTCTGGGGGTGTAGAAAAATAAACACACACTAAATCCACCATGTAAGAGGCTTACTCATTTATTGCTAAGCTACAGTTTATGATACATATTTTCAATCTTGATAAATTGGAAAATTTAAAATCTTATCAGCACCAATTCACTTCCTAAACTTTTAATAAAATGAAGATATCAATTATCCACATTATCATATATATGCATCTTAATAATTTTCAATTAACTCAAGGAATTGGAAATTCTTAATAAACAAACTTAGAATTTTAAAATATGTATATGTACTTCATACAATTTAAAAATCAAGTATTTTATTATATATATATATTTTTAAAATAAGATATAATCTCTATATAAAGGTCATTCAACCGCTTAATATACACAACTTAACACACTGTTATAACATATAATCAATTTAAAAATCATACATAAAAATTTAAAATCTTAAAATATCTTTTCTCTGTTTTTATGGATTTCACTTAACTATTATTTACGTTCAGTAAAGATCTTTCGGATAATTATCTATTCAATAGACTTTCACTGATTACTACATGCAAGGGGAAACAGCACATTCAAGGCTGGTAATAAGCTTCAGATGATTACTACATGTTTAAGGACGCATGCATACATATAAATCTCAGCCATCTAATAGCAGAAACTCGCGCCTTGGTATTAGATATCAGATCTCGCCATGCAAAGAACTAAATATCATTAGATAACTGTCATTTTTAGTCGTCCTACAGGGAAAAGATATTACTACGAATTTATACCCAGAGACATCAATGAAGGTTTAACAATACCTAGCTGTATTATAGTTTTTCATCACTAACCAGACGCTACCTAATGCACTGGTGCAGAGAACCAAAAAATAAAAAAATAAAAATAGAAAAGCTATAATCTTTATTTATTAATATAACTACCTTCTGTGTTGATATTGCACGCCATGTTAGGAAATAGCATTATACCGCAATCTAAGACTTAAAATAATCTTTCTGATTCGAAATAAATCCATAAGACATTCAGGAGACTGCGCAGAATTCATACGGCTTAAGAAAGAAAATCAAGAAAATATTAACTACTGTTTTCCACAGTCCGGCCAGAAGAATTGTTCTATTTTGTACAACTTAACACATACATTGTTTGTCCTCACTGATATTTATTTATTTATTTATTTTTTTGATCTGATTTTTAGATTTACAACAGAGGTTTACACATTGCTGAAACCGCACAAACACACAGGTTTTGCTATAGACAGTAAGAAAAGAAGATTCAAATATAAACTTTTTCACAACAAAGAGATCAATCCTCTATTCTTGCGCAATAAATATAAGTATATATATAATGAATAGAATTATCATAAACAATAAACTAGAATTTTACAGGAATTAATTCATTGAAATTAACAGTGTAACAATACGTATTAGCAAAAGTATATTTAAAGTTTGAAAGAATGGTATCTGTCTATCAATAGCTTAAAACTTTCACCCTTTATTCCCTGGTGCGCTAATCATAAAGCTAAGCTTATAAATTATTAATACTTTAAGGAACAGTTACACATTGAATCTGATTTGCTAGAATTGCTATAAGATTAAATTCATTTCTTCTTTATGGAACAGTTACTAATCTAATCCTTTTTTTTTTTATGCGTATAGGGAAATTTTATTCCTTTCTATTTTCGAAAATAAAAGTAAATCTTTCTTAAAAGCTCATATTCCTACTGCTATATTCTTTATACAACCTGGTTAAAAAGTGTATTCAGATCTGAAATACTGTATGTACAAATATGTTTTATTTCTTTTCAGCTTAAAGTTTAATTATTTTTCTAATTTATTTCCTTGCTGTTTGTGCAGGTTCAGTAAAACAATTTCCTTTCAAAATAATGATTCCTACAATAGATTTCCAGAATTCAAACACAAGAAAGAGAATTCAAGAAGAGAACCTGTTAAATCTTGAAAACTGACTGATAAACGATCTTTTGAAACTTTTGTCAAACCCCAATCAAATCACCAGATTCCAATGAAGAAATTTGCAATGATTCCAGCTTCCGAATTACGCTTCAGAATAAAAATCCTAAAGAAAACTCTTGAAACAATTTCTCTGCTGAAATTTGCTTAAAAATTGCTGCCGTCAAATTCTTCTCGTGAATGTGTGCACACTCTTTTTCCAAAATCCCAAAAATTATAAATTCATGCAATTCCACTTTCAAACACAAAAACTTAACTGGCAATTCAATTTGCATTGAAAATAACTCTTTCAGTTCAACTAATCCTTCAAAATATCATAACAGTCCGTTAACTATAATCAGAAATTCTTATCTCATCAAAAATATCTTGTTTTAAGAATATCTTTTTCACACAATTCAATTTGCACAATTATATCAGCAATAATATTATTTTAATTAAAACATTGCAAAGAATTAACTTTCACTGATAAATTCAACAGCATATTTAATTTAATTAAATAAATTAAATCACAAACGTTGCATAAACATAAATAAACATTTAATAAAATCGATATTAAATACGCAAACACATAACAATATACATTAAACAGCAGCCAAAGACCGTTAGGCTACGAAACACGCATAGATATAGGTTTGAAAGCAGGCGATGGTTAAAAAGCAGACTTGCCAATATATAAGACAACATAATAATAATGGATGGTGCACTCGGACGACAAGCGGTGGAGCTGACCTTGATACATATATGAGAACATCAAGATTAACACATGTATATATAATCATGTTAGAAAACACCGTGAATAAGAATTGCAGCGTAGCAGGGTACTCACGAATGAGTAATGCCACACTGTCTTATCCACTGACACAAACGAGAAAGATCAATCATATACAATCATATCAACATGATAACATAAGCAATAATCATAACCAATAAGCCATATCATGAACGAATCTATCATAGTATCATCGAACCAACATAACCAAATAACCAGGATGTCGATGTATCATCCTCAAAATCAAAACAACATAATATCTAAGATCTCCTACGAATAGAAACAACAGTATGAAAGTAATCAACAAGCGAGAATCCGTCTAACGGTATGTCGACTGGAGGACCTACATCTCCCCTCTAGGATGGGTTTACTCTGGAAACTTTGCCAAACAAATATGGATAAAGCTCATGCATACGTGTCGCATCCTCCCAAGTAGCTGATGCCTCATCGCTAGGATCCCATTGGACCCTCACCTGATCAACGTCTCGACCCCTAAGGGCGAGCCTCCGACGCTGAAGAATGCCCACGGGCTCCAAAGCCAGCTGCCCGTCCTCTACCTGTAATGCATTCCAATCGAGTACATGTGAAATGTCAGGATGATAAGGTCGAAGAACAGATACATGAAAGACATCATGAATACGTGATAGACTGGGTGGTAAAGCAAGTCGATACGCCACAGGACCAATCCTCTCAAGAATCTCAAATGGTCCCACAAAACGAGGTGCAAGCTTAGAGCCTTTTCCATAACGGATTGGACTCTTGCGCGGACGAACTCGAAGAAAAACCATGTCTCCAACTGAAAACTGTCTATCCAACCTATGCGCATCGGCATACTTCTTCTGTCTATCCTGTGCTGCTACCAAGTGCTCTCTAATACGATCTACCTGTTGCTCCATATCACGAAGCATCTCTGGACCAAGTAGAACTCTATCCTCAAGTCGATCCCAACTCAATGGTGTACGACAAGGACGTCCATATAGTGCCTGAAATGGAGGCATACCTATGGAACTCTGATAACCATTGTTATAGGCGAATTCCACTAAGTATAAATAGTCCTCCCAATGAGACTGTCGATCCATCACATACATTCTGAGCATATCTTCGAGAATCTGATTGACTCTCTCTGTCTGACCATCAGTCTCAGGATGATAAGCTGAACTGAAATTCAACTGCGTACCTAAAGCATGCTGCAATGAAGTCCATAAAGCTGATGTAAATACAGGATCCCTATCAGAAATGATTCTACGTGGAATCCCATGCAATCGTACTATATCCTCCATGAAAATTCTGGCCACAGAGGAAGCATTGTAAGATGACCGAACTGGTGAAAAATGAGCTACCTTTGTCAATCTGTCAACAGTAACCATGATGGCATCATGTCGACGTAATGACATAGGTAATCCAACAATAAAATCCACTGATATAACATCCCATTTCCACTCAGGAATGAGATGTGGCTGCAACAAACCAGCGGGATGTTGATGCTCCGCTTTGACTCTCTGGCATTCAAGGCATCTCGATACAAAATCAGCAATGTCACGCTTCATACCAGGCCAAAAATATAACTGTCGGAGATCTGCATACATCTTCTTGACTCCAGGATGTGCTGAGTAAGGAGCTCGATGTGCCTCTGTCAAAATAAGAGTGCGAAGATTCTCAGTAGGTGGTACATATATACGACCCAGATGTCGCAACAAACCATCTATCTCAATTGCATATCCTGAAAATCTTCCCTCCAAGGGTCTATTTGAATCAATCTCCATCTTCACTTCCTGATATAATCTATCGGAAGGAAGAGCGGCCAATATCTGACTCCTCAACTCAACTCCAAGTGTCACAGCTGAAATCTCATGTCTTCGCCGACTAAGGGCGTCTGCCACTACATTCTCCTTACCCTGAACATATTTCACCTCAAAATCATATTCGCAAAGGAACTCCATCCACCGTCTCTGCCTAGCATTCAGATTAGGCTGTGTAAATATATACTGCAGACTGCGGTGATCACAATGAAGTTCGAAACGATGCCCTAACAAGAAATGTCTCCAACGAACTAGAGCATGAACAACTGCAGCGAGCTCTAAATCATGTGTGGGGTAATTCTGTTCGTGATCCTTGAGTTTGCGAGACTCATAAGCAATCACTCGTCCATCCTGCATCAATACAGCTCCTAAACCTTCCAAAGAAGCATCCGTGCAAACAACAAAATCTTTAGCAGGATCAGGAACTGCTAAGATAGGTGCACTAGTCAGCTTATCCTTAAGTATCTGAAAATCCAATTGACACTGATCTGTCCAAATGAATTTCTTCCCTTTCCTCTGAAGAGAAGTAATGGGGTGTCCAATCCTAGAAAACCCCTGAACAAATCGTCTGTAATAACCAGCAAGACCCATGAAACTACGAACCTCAGAAACATTTTTAGGTATGGGCCAATCAATGATAGCTTGAATCTTTGCAGGATCCACAGCTATTCCCTCTCCAGAAATCACATGTCCAAGGTATTTCACCTCAGTTTTGAAGAATTCACATTTCTTCAAATTTCCAAACAATTGGTTCTCCCTCAAACACTGTAGAACTTGCCTCAAATGCTCTTCATGTTCCTGCATATTTCTCGAATAAATAAAAATATCATCGAGAAACACGAGAACAAATCGATCAAGATAGGTGCGAAACACACCATTCATCAGACTCATGAACACTGATGGTGCATTCGTTAACCCAAACGGTACCACTGTGAACTCATAGTGTCCGTATCGAGTTCGGAATGCCGTCTTATGAATATCAGCTTCTGCAATTCGCAACTGATGATAACCAGATTTCAAATCAATCTTAGAGAATACAGTTGCTCCCTTGATCTGATCAAAAAGGTCATCAATTCTAGGTAATGGATACCTGTTCTTAATCGTTACCTTATTCAATTGACGATAGTCAATGCACAATCTGAGAGATCCATCCTTCTTCTTCACGAAGATAACAGGTGCTCCCCAAGGGGAAACACTCGGACGAATGAAACCCTTTGACAAGAGTTCCTCCAACTGAATACGAAGCTCCTCCAGTTCCTGTGTAGTCATTCTATATGGAGCACGAGAGATGGGTTCTGCTCCAGGAACTAAATCAACTCTGAAGTCTATGTCACGTTTCGGTGGCATACCAGGAATATCACTAGGAAAAACATCAGTGAATTCCCTAAGAATGGGGTGATCATCAAGTGATATCTCCTGACTTTCACCAGAATCCAAGTCACTCACTGTTGTCGCAAACAACTGACATCCCTGACGAAGGCATCTCTTCAACTGCATCGCAGAAATTATCCGCAAAGAAATGGGTCTCTGAACACCAACAATCTTAACCTCTGTACCATCATCATTAATGCAACGTACTGTCTTCTGGCGACAGTCAATCACTGCATGATGAGTTCCTAACCAATCCATTCCCAAAACAATGTCATATGACCCTAAAGGTGTGACTCGAAGATCTACAGAAGTAGTCAATGATCCAATTCTAAGTCCACAATTGTGGACGAGGGATTCAACTGCTACTTTAGCCCCAGAAGCAAATTCCACCTGCCACCTATCGCCTTGCTTTACGGCCACAAGTCCACAACGCTCAACTATAGAAGGTGAAATAAAAGAATCTGTAGCACCAGAATCAAAAAGAATATTAACATCAATACCCTGTAACTGACCTGAAGATTCAACCACTGTGTTCTGATGATCCGCTTGACGGTTATTTACTGCAGCAAACACTGTATGAGTACGACCTACATCACCAACTGTCGGCTCTGATGCTGCCGATCGCTGTCCATAACCTGACGTACCTCGCATAGGACACTGCCTAGCAATATGTCCCTGCTGTCCACAAGAGAAACATCCAGTGCCTCTGCCAAATCCTCTGCCACCCGAAGGTGCATTGGATTGCTGATAACTACCTCGACTCACTGTCGACTGAGCACTCTGAATTGGCTGGTTCTGCTGAGTGCGCTTATTGCGCCACCAATTGCGGTTCCTTCCTGATTGAGAATTATTACTTTGTTGGTTCTGTGGATTTTTATTCTTTTGTTGATTGCGTTGTTGTTGTCCACCCTTAGCGGGTGCCTGTTGATTCCTAGAGGAACCACCTGTCTGAAACTGACCACCACGCTGACCAAAACTTAAAACAGGAGCACTGCCTATCTGTACTCCAGTGTGTCCACCCAAAGCCATAGCGAGGTTCTCTTCCACTATCCGTGCCTTCTCCACAGCAACCTCCATAGTCTTCGGCTCGAAGACTCTGACTCCACCGCTAATACGGGCGTTTAAGCCCCTGATGAAGTGCTGCACTAACATTGCCTCATCATCCATAATCCCTGCATATTGCTTGAGCTCATAAAACCTGCGCTCAAACTGTTCCACGGACATAGCCATCTGACGAAGATCATGAAACTCATCCGCACGTCGCTGCCTCCAATGTTTAGACAGGAAACGTGCTCTGAACCTCTCCAGGAACATATCCCATGAGACTGCACCAATCTCCAGATGGAGCTTCTGCTCCTCCAATCGCCACCAAGTAGAGGCAAAGCCTCTCAGATGCATTATGGCGCAACGAGCACGAGTATTGCTGCCATAAGGATGCATTGCAAAGCATCGTCCCAAATCAAGCAACCAAGTCTCTGCCTCTAAACCTCCACCAGATCCATCAAATGTAGGAGGGCGTGCCCTCAACAAATCTCGCATGTGACCTGCGATAATAGCATCCTGCTGCACTGAATCATCAACTCTCCTCGGAGATCTATCACGTTCTCTATTCACTTCCTGTACCACTTCCTGTCTAGGTCCAAGTCGAGCTAGGACCTCCTCAAGTAAAGGGCGTAACTGTGACCCCTCTACCACTGACTGTTCTGGAACCTGTGCCTCATTACCCTGATCCAACTGTGGTCCCAAATGTTCTGCCTGATCACTCTGATGAGGGCTCGAAGGGGGAGTAACCTGGCGGCTTGGCCCACGGCCACCACCACGGCCTCGACCACGACCTCTAACACGACGCCTAGGCATGATCCTACACACAAAACAAGACAAATCTTGTTATAAGACAAACAAAACAAATGGAAAACACAACAACCAAGTCTAACGTACTAAACAACCTAATGGACTCATTTAACCAGAGCACCCAGTGTTAGAACTTGGCTCTAATACCAATCTGTAACGCCCCGACTTAGTTACAATATAACAAAGAGCAAGTACAAAGTTAACAGAATATTTTATTTTTTAATGTCAATACATAAGTTATAAAGTATCTAAGACGTTGTTACATAAATTTAACAAGTTAACTAAACACATTGATCATTAGAAAAATTACAAATTTGATTTCATGTAAGATTCTGTTTATAAAATTTCATACAATAAAATATCTCAAATGTCCATTTTACACAAAACGAGATTTCAAGGAATCTCCATACATCAAAGATGGTACAATCTATACTCTCTTACACAAGAGGTAAGTTTACAAAACATTATGTGTTCAAAAGGGATCTGGTACAAAATCCACGAACAAGCTCTGCATCCTCAGTCACAAACAAAATAGTAACTGGAATCTGCTGCGAGCTTAGGATCATCTGCAAGAAAAATTATAAGATAGGTGTAGCACAGTTACCTCCCGACCACGTGGAACCCAAAGGTCCACTCCCTCCGTGCTAGGAGATACTGACAGGTCCACAAACAAAGCAAACAGAACATCACTATACGGGGTTTACAATTCACTATACGACATAACGTTTACAATCAAAATGCATGAAATCACAGTATCAAGTCACATTAAAATGAAATCTCAACAAAAGAAACACCATCATGAAATAGACTAAGAGAGTGTCATCGCATTGTCAGGATAGGTTACCCTGGCGAATCTTCCTAGACTACCGGCCCTCACCAAGAGTTACCCTGGCAGTCTCTACCGATTCCCGGCCCCTATGCAGACTAATGCGGCGTCGTTACATCTTTCAAGAGGACAAGATGGCGACTTGCCATTCCAGGCCTTCTCAGCCTTTTCTCAACCTAAACGAGCGTTAAGAAGTAGGCGAGGCATATCTTTATCTGATTTAGTGTTTAGAACTACCCAACCCCTAAAATATTAGTTAGGTTATCACTTAATTAACTCACCTACGTTAGGTTACCCAGACAATCACTATAGGATTTCGGCCCCTAACGTAAGCCACTCTCTCTAAATCATGACTCAACATAAAATCATTCTAGGGGATGCTATCAAGCATAAAATTCACAACCTCAAAGGTTTAATTCTTATAGTACGAACAGACCATAGTCTCGAAGAAGAGGTCAACATTAAAATATAACCGCTATATCCCCAAGAAAGCAAACATGATAAACAAAACAACAAAATAAAAGTGTAACAACCTTGTCGATTTGATATTCACTTTTCTAGTCTCGGTGTAGAGAAAATAAAACACACCACTAAATCACCATGTAAGAACACTCATTTATTGCTAAAACACAGTTCCGCAGTACATATTTTCAATCTTGATAAATTGGAAAATTTAAAATCTTATCAGCACCAATTCACTTCCTAAACTTTTAATAAAATGAAGATATCAATTATCCACATTATCATATATATGCATCTTAATAATTTTCAATTAACTCAAGGAATTGGAAATTCTTAATAAACAAACTTAGAATTTTAAAATATGTATATGTACTTCATACAATTTAAAAATCAAGTATTTTATTATATATATATATATATATTTTTAAAGTAAGATATAATCTCTATATAAAGGTCATTCAACCGCTTAATATACACAACTTAACACACTGTTATAACATATAATCAATTTAAAAATCATACATAAAAATTTAAAATCTTAAAATATCTTTTCTCTGTCTTTATGAATTTCACTTAACTATTATTTACGTTCAGTAAAGATCTTTCGGATAATTATCTAATCAATAGACTTTCACTGATTACTACATGCAAGGAGAAACAGCACATTCAAGGCTGGTAATAAGCTTCAGATGATTACTACATGTTTAAGGACGCATGCATACATATAAATCTGAGCCATCTAATAGCAGAAACTCGCGCCTTGGTATTAGATATCAGATCTCGCCATTCAAAGAACTAAATATCAATAGATAACTTTCATTTTTAGTCGTCCTACAGGGAAAAGATATTACTACGAATTTATACCCAGAGACATCAATGAAGGTTTAACAATACCTAGCTGTATTATAGTTTTTCATCACTGACCAGACGCTACCTAACGCACTGGCGCAGAGAACCAAAAAAAAATAGAAAAGCTATAATCTTTATTTATTAATATAACTACCTTCTGTGTTGATATTGCGCGCCATGTTAGGAGATTGCATTATACCGCAATCTAAGACTTAAAATAATCTTTCTGATTCGAAATAAATCCATAAGACATTCAGGAGACTGCGCAGAATTCATACGGCTTAAGAAAGAAAATCAAGAAAATATTAACTACTGTTTTCCACAGTCCGGCCAGAAGAATTGTTCTATTTTGTACAACTTAACACATACATTGTTTGTCCTCACTGATATTTATTTATTTATTTATTTATGATCTGATTTTTAGATTTACAACAGAGGTTTACACACTGCTGAAACCGCACAAACACACAGGTTTTGCTATAGACAGTAAGAAAAGAAGATTCAAATATAAAAATTTTCACAACAAAGAGATCAATCCTCTATTCTTGCGCAATAAATATAAGTATATATATAATGAATATGATTATCATAAACAGTAAACTAGAATTTTATAGGAATTAATTCATTGAAATTAACAGTGTAACAATACGTATTAGCAAAAGTATATTTAAAGTTTGAAAGAATGGTATCTGTCTATCAATAGCTTAAAACTTTCACCCTTTATTCCCTGGTGCGCTAATCATAAAGCTAAGCTTATAAATTATTAATACTTTAAGGAACAGTTACACATTGAATCTGATTTGCTAGAATTGCTATAAGATTAAATTCATTTCTTCTTTATGGAACAGTTACTAATCTAATCTTCTTCTTCTTCTTTTTATGCGTATAGGGAAATTTTATTCCTTTCTATTTTTGAAAATAAAAGTAAATCTTTCTTAAAAGCTCATATTCCTACTGCTATATTCTTTATACAACCTGGTTAACAAGTGTATTCAGATCTGAAATACTGTATGTACAAATATGTTTTATTTCTTTTCAGCTTAAAGTTTAATTATTTTTCTAATTTATTTCCTTGCTGTTTGTGCAGGTTCAGTAAAACAATTTCCTATCAAAATAATGATTCCCACAATAGATTTCCAGAATTCAAACACAAGAAAGAGAATTCAAGAAGAGAACCTGTTAAATCTTGAAAACTGACTGATAAACGATCTTTTGAAACTTTTGTCAAACCCCAATCAAATCACCAGATTCCAATGAAGAAATTTGCAATGATTCCAGCTTTCGAATTACGCTTCAGAATAAAAATCCTAAAGAAAACTCCTGAAACAATTTCTCTGCTGAAATTTGCTTAAAAATTGCTGCCGTCAAATTCTTCTCGTGAATGTGTGCACAGTCTTTTTTCAAAATCCCCAAAAATATAAATTCATGCAATTCCACTTTCAATCACCCAAAACTTAACTGGCAAATCAATTGGCATTGTAAATAACTCATTCAGTTCAACTAATTCTTCTAAAATATCGTAACAGACCTTTAACTGTTAATCAAAGATTCTTATCTCATCCAAAATATCTTGTTTTAAAAAAAATATCTTTTTCACACAATTCAATTTACACAATTAAAACAGCAATAATATTATTTTAATTAAAACATTGCAAGTAATTAACTTTCACTAATAAATTCAACATCATATTTAACTTAACTTAATAAATTAAATCACAAGCGTTGCATAAACATAAATAAACATTTAATTAAATCGATATTAAATACGCAAACACAATACAATATACATTTAAACATGACAAGACAAATTGGGCTACACAGGGAAACACAGAGATACTCGTTCGAAAACGAACGATGGTTAAAACGGACCTGTCAATACCTCCGACAACATATTAATAATGGATTAGGGTACACTCAGACCTGACAAGCAGGTGGAGCTGTTACCCGGTACCTGTGTCTGCAGGAGAACATCAAAGTTAACACATGTATATATATATAATCTCATGTTAGAAAACACGCCGTGAATAAGAATTGCAGCGTACCAGGGTACTCACGAAGGAGTAATGCTACACTGTCTTATCCATCGACACAAACGAGCAAAATCAATCATAACAATATGATAACATAAGCAATAATCATAACCAATAAGCTATAACATGAATATAACTATCACAGTATCATCGAACCAACATAATCAAATAACCAAGATGTCAATGTATCATCCGCAAAATTCAAACAGCATAGTATCTAGAATCTCCTCTGAACAAAAACAACATAGTATGAAAGTAATCTAACAAACAGAATCAAATCTAACTTAACGGTATATACATTTGGAGGACACTACAATCGATGACAAGGACAATAAAATGCTTGTAAGTTTAGCTTTTATTCTCTTCTTCTAATTTTCATGCCTAGTTTCCAAAGATACTTCTCATTGTTAACTTCATTCATAAATAAAAAATGGTATAAGATAAGACAAAAAAATAAAATAGCTTAGTCTTTCACATTTTTATCGACCAGCCTCAGGTCTTGGCAAAACTCCCATAATCTACCATCATCTTGGTTGAGATCTAGGATTTCATCACACATAGCCTTCATCTCATTAGTCTAAAACAATTGTAGACTTATCCCTCTCTACAAGCTTAGTGAATTTGACCACTTTATCTTTATTTTTCCTCCAATATTTATGTTTGTCCCTCCCCTTTCAATCATCTTGCACAACTTGAACTTATAGTTTCCTTTTCTTATTGATCCTTCATGTGCTCATGTCAATCAAGCTAGTTGACCACCTAGTTACCCCCAACATCCTCCACGTTAAGTTTAATGCCTCCCACCTCCTCCAAAAAGATTGACATTGTCATCATTCTCATTTAGAACTCATAATTAAATCCCACTAACTTTCGAGGTAGTGATAACCTCCTCCACACACAACCCTTAAAAATTATGAATAGAGGAATATAATCTTTGAAGAACTCAAAGTTGTTTCTCTCCTAATTAATGCAATTAGTCATTTTATCCTTACAAACATTTATAGTGATTACTAGAGTCACATAGACCAATTATTCATAATAGAAGAATTTGATCATACTTTTCCAATGATGGCATTATGAGAAAACCTTAGGTTAAATGAATAATTCCTAGCTAAGTTCTTTAAATCATGTCCAACCGTATAAGAGAAGACCGTTGTTATGTGTACTTGGATACCATGGAGAAAGGCTCTTTGAGCTCTTTCATCAATGAAGGTATTGTTAAATTTTAACACCTAAAAGTGAGAATTAAGAATCTTTCCTAGGATGGTAGCCAATTATGCTTCTCAACACCTAGATTACAAAATCTTTTTCAAGATCATTTCCATCACAATTAAACCTATTACTTGAGATATAGTCATATAGGTAAACAAATTGGCTTTCTTGATAGTAGATACATTCTAGACAATTCAATCCTTGCATTAGAGATTGTTGAATGGGCCCAACAAACTACTCATGATGCCCTTACTATTAAGTTAAAACTTTGACGAGGCATATGATTGCATCAAATGTCCTTTCATTTATAAAAGGCTCAAATGGATTTATTTTTAACCCTAAATTATTATCACACATTCATCTCTTTGTTAATGAGTGATTGCACAATAGTGTATCCCACTTGTGGGATGAGGCAAAAATAATCCCAAAATTTCAAAATTACAAAATACCAATTAAATGAAGAACCTTCATTTGAAGATGATGTCGTCAAATTGATAAACCCTGACCTAACAACCACAAATTCACAAGAAAATTGCCCTTGTCAGCCCTAGGGCATCAATTCAATGCCAAATATTTTGCTTTAACAGACCCCTAAATGCAATGAACCTCTATCATACCATGTTGCACACCAATCCACCAAGTTGCAGTTCCAAGACAGTGGGTGGATTGGTGGATGTCATTTCTATTTAGCCCTCAAACCCTTACACAGGAAAAATAGGGCAGTCCCTGTATTTGATTGCTTTCTCCCACAAAAATATGATTTAGCACTTCAAAACAAATGCAAATGAAAGGGAAAACATATATTTATCTACACCAATGATCTCATAGCATTTCAAGCTTGTACGAATCCATACAACACAAAAGAACTTCGAAAAAACAGTAAAAACACAAAAAATTGCTTCAAGAACGTGGTATTTGATATGAAATTTTGGTATCAACTCCTCCAACAATTGCAACAATTGCAATGGGATGGGAATACAATATGATAGAAGTGGGATAAGAAATGCATCGTTTGAAGCATCAAACCAATATGCAAAGATGAAAGAAAGTGCTAACCCCTTATACTGAAAAAGTTTATTTTAACTTTAAGTTTGTTGGGTACCCAATTCTTTTAAGTTATCAAATCCTACCATCATACATAATCAAAATGTTGTTGTTTCAAATGACTATGAGCACTAACTTTCACTATTTGAAGATGTTGAAACCTTGTCATAGAGAACTAGAACATTGATGCAACCACTCGTCCTACCTTAAAACATACCAAAGTCTCCTAGCAATTAAACATGGGAAGATTTAAGATGACTTAAACAATTTTTATTGCCAAAGCATAAACTTATGATGACTTAACCAGGCCTAGTACACACTTCCTCCCCGTTAACCACTTAGACATCTGGAAATTAAATGTAAATTTGCTGCTATTTTTAGTCATGTAGGTGTCCAATAAACCACTTGGTGGTGTTTCCCTTCAAGTTTATTTACTCGAATGAAGAGAAAAAGTCCTTTGATTACAATTAGAGAATACATTTGAGGCCTTGGTTGTGTAACTGGTGGACCATAGTCACATTTAACACTTGTTACAAAGTTTGGGAGTTAAAGCGTTAAGTAGATTTGATTTGTGATGGACACATTTGGACGGTAGTAACAATAGCTTGCAATCTATCAAGACTTGATTACCTTATAACCTGTGAAATTCTAGCGATGAAATGATAGATTAATCATAATATCACCTTGGGATCACATCACCATGAAAGAACTTCATCCATCATCCTTACAAGTGCAGGTACCACCAAATAGGTATTTGTCGGATCTCTCTGTCTTCATGGCCGAAATTCGGGGAAAAGAGAGAAGAGGAAAATTAGAGACATGTAGTAGGTCCTAAAAGAGAGGAGATCAACTAGGGGTCAAAATATTAGAAGAAAATTACGTAAATGCATGGAATTTTTTCTTGCTGAAGGGGGGTCAGGTTCTTATGATGATGAGAGCATAAGCGACATCGAGGTGCCCTTGAGGTACAAATATCTACGGAAACAATGGGTACCCGGAGACTTCCTCCAATAAACACTTATTTTTGTGTGTCCTTGAGAGGATATATTGCATAGCACCATCGTCATTACATGGTTTGAAGTGTGTTATTTTGCATGGGTGACATAAAAGGTTGTTATAACAAGGATGCGAATTGATGGAGTATGTGAGACCACGACATAGTTACAAAGATTGGATGCAAGCTGGTTCGATATACGCTGGAAACGATATACATTAGGTATGCATATCAACAAATTATATCTGACTAAAAGATAAGGATCAAATAAAAATTGGCTATATAGAATTGATGCGATACATCGAGGGAATATTGCGGGGTTTATAAGCGGTACATGACACGGGTCAACAAATAAGCAACTTAATTGTGCATATTTGGTCGCGAGAAACCCGTGTATTCGTATGTACGATAAAATCAATAACTGTAGGGAAAGAGTTGCTAATCGATTACAATTTGAATCACATAGATACAAACATAGTTACTATGGGGGTGGTATGTACTATATACCATTTTACCCAACCTCCAATTAATGACTCCAATATACCATTTTATTATTATGTTTTTTTTTGTAAGTCTATTGGTTTCATTTCAGTAATGTTTTCTTATATTTAATTTTTGTCACAACGGAACAATTAATCGTACTGGGAAGGCTCTGGCCCAGAGCACAGATCATGATTCATCTTCAGGCGCTTCTACCCGACAGGTTTACCTTATTGTAATTTTACAAATTAGATACGAGAAAAATGTTTTATTATTATATTTTTTATGAATTTGTGGGTTAGTTCGTGTATTTTAATATTCTTGTTGCAGCTGGTTGATCAGGGAAAGGGACCAGCGATAGAGGAAAGCATCCATAGGGAGGTGCAGTCACTATTATGTGATGATGACATCGCATATTCAACAAACCCTCTCGATATGATAAGGAAGACACAAAAAAATGCAATGAAGAAATCCTTCAGTTGTTATTCATAGTGCCTCAAACAGATGAGATAAGAGAGAGGGTTAAAATATTGACTGAGAGAGCACAAAACCTGCAAGTAAGTTGTCATGAGGTCTTTAACTATAACATAAGTTCATTCATGGTTTTATATTTTGTATTGTTTTATGTCATGAACTAAAATATGTGTTGTTTTAATAGGATTTTTTGTGTCCTCATAATGTTGTTGGCCATGATCAGGGTACTACAGGTGTTGCCTGAAGAGTAGGGGTTGGTACAAGTGTCCATCATGATCTTCCTGCGCATACATCAAATTATCTATGCCTATATTGTCGATTGAAATGTCGCATGCAAGCATCGGGTAGTGCACCCTCTGGTAGCGAACACATGCTAGAACATGTGTCAAGACATGTACCTACGGATGCGGATGCAAAGGCCACTAGTACTAGCGATGTTTTAGTAGCATTTCCTGGATTTTCCTGTATTACTAGTACAGGAACATTGTCGGTCACATTTGTGGTGATCGAGGATTTTGTTCCCATAAAAATAAAGGTCTCGGGTACTTTAAAATGTTTTAATTATTAATATATATAATCCAATTGAAATTTACTTATTGATCACTCTTTTTACACTAATGATCCCATGATCATTTTGCAAGAAATGATTTTTTTTATAAACATCTAAGTGATTACATTGGAGCTCTTTGGGCCCACCATACATACACGGTGGAATGCCCAAAATCAAGATTTAAAAGATGAGCTCATTAATTGTTTAGTTGTGTTGTTCGGTGATAAAACATCTAACCGAACCAAGGTCTTTAAGAAATTTGGTATCTATCTAAAGTATGTGAGGGACCAATATAGGTCACATTTAGAGAAGAACAAAAGGTACGAGCATCCCCCCATGATTTTGGAGAGGGAGTGGAAGGACCTGGTGTCGGATGGAAAGGAGAAGGCTGAAAAAAAAAAAAAGACACCACCAGGCCAAGGAAGGTATGTGATACTATCAACAATGTAATTATATCCTTATTACTCTTTCTTTTTATATAATCTAACGTATTTCAAACTTTTCATAGGTTCCCTGACACATTGAAGGCAACAAAGGCAAGACTAGAAAAACATAGGCAACACAAACTTGGCTCTGGTGGATATATGAAATTAGCTGCACGAATTGTAAGTATCAATAAATGAAATATTGCATCCAAATTATAATAAATTGAAAACAATTTTGGTTTTATCACACCATAGAAGCAAAATTCATGATCTTATACAAAAATGTAGGGCTCTGAATTCAACAGAGTTCCCACAGAAGAGGACTTGAAGATTTCAGCTTCCAACAAGGCCTTCTATGGAATGCGTGGTTGAATGCCTAAGAGTCTTGACTAGGAAA
>VDFB02324896.1:53238-118870 GCA_007258455.2 Sequoia sempervirens
AAACTTCATTTAGTTCTTGTTTAAACAAAAAACGAAAAAAAAATGAAATCTGTTTCTTTGGTAATTTCATACTGTCATGAAATTCGTTTTTTATTATTTCGTTTTGGATGGATGAAATCCAATTTTTATTATAATATGAATTTGATATATATAATCATTTATTTTATATATATATATATATATATATATATATATATATATATATATATAATATTGCATAAGAAATAATATTTTTATTATGTGGGAATTATTAGAAGATTAAATATGTAGTTATGAGATTATTATAATTCTTCTTTATAATATTATTTATATAATTACATTTGTTTAAATGTTTTTATATAAATATTTGTGAAGTTTTAAAAAAAGAATATTTAATTAAATGTCTAGATGTTTAGATATTTTTAATCATTAAAATATTGGAATTGTGAAAGTGTTTTATATGATTACATGTAGGATTTTGAAGAAATTGGAAGAGTGATATGAAAGAAACAATTACATTTATTGTTTTCAAATTAATCTTTTATTTAAATGAATTGCAAATATGTTTCATTCAAAAATTTTATATATGGATTTAAAATATCCAAATGATAGATATGTATTCCCATTTGCTTTAAATTATTCATTATCTTCTGTAATTGGGCAAGTTTGGGAAATGTCTCTAAAACAAATCAATTCTTCCAGTTCAACTGGGTTAAAAGGGTATTATTGTTTTCAAAATATTTCTTATTGACTTGGGTTTGTGCAAAGAATTAAAATGGTGCTTAATCCTGTTATGACTTGTTTATTATTGTGCATATGGTAAACCCTAGTCCTGAAAGTCTAGTATCTTTGTTATGTTTAGGGGAGTGGCTAGTCGTAATGGCTGACACACGAAGTGGTGTCAGGGTAACTTACGATTAGTTAAGTAACTCAGTGAAAATTAAAGTATACATTAGTTAGTTTAAAACTTGTAACAAGAGGAATATGCCTCGCTTTTGACTCTTGAGCTTCCATAGTCTTGAGTATAAGTAGAGAAGGCCTGGAATGGCTAATCGATGTCTTGTTCCTATAAAAGACATCCGATTCCGCAACAGTATGCAATAGTGGCCGAGTTTCGTAAGAGGTTACCATGGTAACCCAAGGATTGGGGGCCGGGACCTAGGAAGAAACACCAGGGTAACCTTTGCATCGTTGTGATGACACTCCACCTAAAATAACAGTTAAACTTTGTGTTTGTGTTTCGAATCAATTGTTAAATCTGGAAGCAATGTAACCAATAGTGTGTATGTACTAGTGTCTAGGGTTAGTAGATTTGGTCTAGGTAGCCTTATTACTATCTCCTAGCACGGGGGGTGGACCTACGGGTACCACATGGTTGGGTGGAACGTGCACCTTACTCCGTTGGGTCCCCAGTATGTTTGTTGCATTGAGCGCCTCATGGATGGAGAGCTCGCACATGGATTCCTCCTTCTATACTTTCATCATTGTATATTGTAACTTGTAATGTAAAAACATCCCTCAATTGTATAAGAGGAGATCATTTGTAAAATTGTATCTATTATTTAAACTATCTCATCAGATGGATGAACAATGTAATATCTTATCAATGTAATGTATGGAAAAGTATATGTACTTTAATATATCTTGTATGGAAATTTTAAATTATATGCAATGCTTGATTTATGTTATGTTTTTAAATTGGGAGCAATGCAAAATACTTAAGTCGCTTATGGAGAACTTAAAGTAGTGTAACGTCGTTTAACCTAAGAATGTTTGCAACTAATTAATATAGTATTAATATTTTTTTAAAAAAAATTATTACACTTTTATATCACCTTTGCAACATTCTTAGGTTATTTAGACGGGGCATTACAAGCAAAATTCATGATCTTACAAAAATGTAGGGCTTTGAATTCAACAAAACCACGGGTGAGGACCCTAAGATTTCCTTCCAATAAGGCTATGGAATCGCGGGTTGATCGCCTAAGAGTCTTGACTAGGAAAACACACCTTCCACCGTGATCCAACACACACGTAAATAAACTCAATAAAGTTTATTTAAAATTGAATACTTGTGCAATCTATTCAATATTAATTTCCACCATAAAATAATTATGTGCCTATTTGTTTTAAACAGACAAGCAATAATAATACTGCACATGACATTGGAATGTAGCCTGGTGAGGGTGGAGCACAAACTGCAGATGAAGGTCATGGTGTGCATCCTGGTACTTGATGTATTCATGTTCTATACAAAACGCAGTATGGATTAATACAATTGAACATCTTTAATTGCAATTGGTGTGTTAATTAATGTAACATTTCGTGTTTCAACTTTAGAGCATGTAGAGCGTGATCAACATGTTGAACATGATCAAGCTAAAGAAGATCATGAACATGATGTGGCCCCATCAGGTAAAGAGGACCATTGTAATGTTCTTTTAAACATATTTAATTGCAATTAGTGTATTAATTAATGTAACATTTCGTGTTTCAACTCCAGATCAAGATTTAGAGGGTGTTCAGCATGTTGAGCATGAGGCTATAAGACAAGACTCAGGAACATGATGTGGCCCCATCAAGTAAAGAGAACCACTCTAATGTTCTTTTAATTAATGAAATACTTGTAACAATAATAATAAAAACATATCAATGTAACATTTCTGTTATTGCAACGTTCCCTTTGGCGTCCACTGTGGAGTACACGACTAGGCATACATTAAGATCACAAATAGAGGGCAGAACAACTGGAGGGGGGACAAATGATTTAGAAGATGATACTCCACTTCAATTTTTTTTAGCTTCAAAAAAGAAACAAAAAAAAACTGATTGTAATCATATTATGACAACCATACTTTTAATAATATGAAAAAACTAAAAGAATGAATGTTATATGCTAATGAATGAATGTGAATATGTTAATGAATGAATGTTATATGTTAGTAATGGATGAATGAATGAATGTGAATATGTTAATGAATGAATGTTATATGTTAATGAATGAATATTATATGTTATTAATGGATGAATGAATGAATATTATATATTATTAATAGATGAATGAATGATTAATGTTATATGATCGGGTATGGGGAATTGAGAGTGATATGAGGGGGGGAAGACCAAATGAGCTTCCACCATCACGTGGTTGGCCCTGTTAAGTAGAGATAAATACATAGATATTTGGATCTTGTTTTTTATGGGAGGCTTCCACTTAACCATGAAATTTTGTACCATCTGCAGGTATGCAAAAATTTCTCTACTTACATTCATTCAACTTACTGTAATATAATATCTGACAAAAATCTCTTTTTCATTATACTTAGATGGATTTTCATGCCCTGTTCCAAAGCACATGTTTTAGAACAGGCAAGAAGGATGTTGGCAAGGGTTAAGGAATTTGGCTTTACACCTGCCAATTGCATAGTTTACTTCATTCATCTAGCATATTGCCAATGCGTTTCACAATTGTTGGAATCATATCCTATAATTATAGAACTAGTAAAATTAAAATATGTAAGTTTCAAATATGGCATTACATATCTTTCTATGAATTTTTGAAAGAAAATATCAAAATGGAGAAGTATTAACAAAATAATCTGCATAATTTCTAACAGATCAGGGATTTTTTTTGCAGAGTTATCTTGAATATATTTAAGACAAAAGTAACTTATAGAGATTGAAGTAGAATATCGGTAGTCTAAAATCACCAGTCAACACATCTTAGTAGTATCTCAATTCAAGAGAACTAGGTCCACTATCCATTAGCCAGTAAAACAAATAAAATTAATTCATAAGATTATTCTTTTCTAATAGGGTTGATTGGTTGCTTGTTTCCTTTTGATTGTCAGGAAATCATCAATATACACTTGGTTATCCCGCCTTCTCTTGCCTCGTGGCCAAAGAGTTTCTGCAGAAGGCATCAAAGTAACCTCAAGATTGACAATGGCAATGAGTACAAGGACAGTATAACTTAGTGTTAATTGGGTATGATTTTATTTGTTCAAGACCAATTTAGATTCATTTTCTACTCACACTACTTTTATTTACATCTATGTTTTGCTAATATCCATTTTCCTTCACATTCATATTCTTCTATACATATTGTGTTTACAATAATGTTTTTCTTAATTTAATCTAGGGGAGAGGACCCAGTTTGTGCTAGCCTATCTTGCACAAGCAGGGAGAATGCTGGAAAAAGTTGTGGAATCTAGCTTTACACCTGCCAATTGCATTTGCTTGAGAGTTTCTGAAGCTTTTTAAAAAAATCAATTTTGTACATACCCTGCAATCATTCCATTCCATGAGATAACCTATCTTTGAGGCATTATGTCAAACAGTTCATGTGCCTTTTTTATGCTTCCACATTTTGCATACATTTCTACTAGAGCATTTCCAACTATAATATCTGAAAAAATTCCTCCTTCTATGATGCTTTGATGGGAGTATACTGGTGAAGGCTATGGAGTTTGGCTTTACACCAACCAATTGCATTTGCTTGAAAGTTTCTAAAGCCTTCTCCACAAATCCATTTTGTACATATCCTGCAACCATTGCAATCCATGAGATGAGATCTTTTTCAGGTATTCTATCAAATAGTTCATGTGCCTTGTTAATGCTTCCACTTTTTGCATGCATGTCTACTAGGGCAGTTGCTACTATAATATCTGACAAAGTTCTTCTATCCTTTATGCTTCGATGGATGTACATACTGTTCCAAAGCTCCCATTTTGGCATGGGTAGGGAGGACACTAGTGAATAGTTTTTTTAAAAAAAAATTGCACTGTTTCATCAAACTTTCGACGACAATTGACAAACCTCCAAAAGTGTCCGACGAATTTGTAATACGTCCGACGAAACTTTCATCGTAATGACTTGCCTAATTCGTCACAATTTCGATGAACTTTTGTTGTTCTTTCGATCTGAAGTATGTCGCAAAGACTCTTGGTGATGCAATCTTATCGATGTGACATAGCGGGTCAGGTAGACATTCAGAACTTACTCTGATGGTATATGTCTTGCCGATATGCTTCCCTCGTGCTTCATCGATGAGACAAGATGAGTATCTCGTCGATGAAACATCATTGCTGAGATGACAGGCCAATCCTCCTGATATATCTTCTCAGGAAATTTTGATCGCTCTAACAATCTTAATCTTTCACTAATACGAAACTTTCATCGTAATGACTTCCCTATTTCATCGCACGTTCGACAAACTTTTGTTGTTGTTATGACGATATGGTAAAGGCATGCCACTTGTGTTATGGCTATTGTTCGTTGCTAGATCAACTAAATGGTCGTTGATATTCTGACGAACACGAGATCCCTTTTTCGTAGCGGCATCCGGCGAAACTGACTCGTGAGTTCGACGTTTTTAAAGCTCGTTAGGAAAGCGATGAAAAGTTAGCGACGAAAGTTGTTTCATTGATTCGTCGGTATTCTGGCAAGAGATTGTCAATAGTTCAACAAAATTTCATCAGAAATTGGAGCCAAATATAGTAGTAACACGACACATAAACCATTTGGAAAAATTCCTCAAAGAAAAGAAGTCTCATGAAACGCCATCAAAGTAGGATAAGTTAAAAATGGATTTTGCAGGGAGACACTCAACTCTTTGAATTAGTGGAGCACTCTGGAACACATCCTAACGTTGCAAGCTTTGCTCGTGTTCTAGGTGCACATAGTTAGGCAGGTTTAGTGGATGAGGGTTGCACATACTTCACACATCAGCCACCCTTATTGCATTAAATATATAGTTGATTATTAGGTGTGTATGGTTTCCCATCATGCTGCGTTAATAATGTAGTAGTTTACACAAAACTGGTGTACGCGGGAAGCACATGGATAATGGGTTAAAAGCTTGCATACGGTAAGCAACAAAACGAATCTATAAACCCCGCCTGACATTTGATGGGCTAAGACTCCAAACAGGATGCCCAGGAAAAACAAAGAAACGTTGGAAGAGAGGGCCAGCCAGGTGCACTCCTAAAAGGCTTAGGAACTCCAAGGCTAATGCCAATAGCAATAGAGACGGCATAATCAACGTTCTAAAAGAAATATACAAACCCTGAGAAGAAAAAATTTACAATACTCATTTCGAATACATACAAGGAAGATTTGATAGCCAACCTGTAGTTCTTCATTTGTTGGCAGAGACGACAACTCTAAATCCCTATCTTCGTTCACTGAAGAAAAAGTAGCCTCCTCAAAAATTCTTAGCGTTGTAAATTCTTAGGGTAAAATTTTCTTTTAAACTCAGGGGTAAAAAATTTTTGTTGAAAATTCCCCATCTAAAATAAGGAATTCTTCTAAAAAATTTCGAGAACAAAGCCAGGACAGATGGAAAATTTCCCATTCCTTTGTCCGCTCCTGATTGCATGCACATACACCTGGAAATTTACCTTTCTCTTGATTTTCTACCTATTGTAAATCTTGACACATACCCTTTTCTATATTAAATTTATTAAAACCAAGGATAACATTGATAATTATTATTTTATTGATCAACGTTAAATCACACTAATTAACTTAATAAGTCATAATTATTAACCGCAATATTTTCATAACCGTAATTCACTTAATTATCTTTTTAGATTTAAAGTTATCCAATTTAATATTTTATTCACCACTTCTTTATCCGATATATATATATATATATATAATTTAAAACAAACATTATTAATAATTACATTAATATTCTATTATATTTCATATCATAAATTTATTTAATTATTAATTTAATTTTTCGAATTCATTCGAATTACCGTAGCAAAACAATTCTCAATTTAATTAACTGTTTTAAACAAAACTATTAAGTACACCAATAAACAAACTTACTCGAAATTCAAAGACGGCCAAAACGGAGGGACACTACAATTACAAAAGGAGAAAAATAAAATAAAAAATGCCTTATAAAATTTATCACAAACATTAAGCGCCTATAAATTAAATAATATATATTTTCTACTTGGGTGGGTTCTCAACATGAAACTACTATAAATTTTCAACAAAAGTTTCTATCATATTCCAACATCAAACTACTATGAAATTAGGGATAAATTTTCATTTGGGGACAATCTCCAAACAAACCTCTATGAATCAGACATAATCCAGACCATTCAAATTGACTATCTTGTTTTCATCCACAAAAGTGAGAGATTGAAAAACTATCAGATTTCGACCATGAAAAATATTGTCACGATGACATAAATTGTAACTTACTGGTACATAGGGTACTTAAATAAATGAATAATAAAAAAAAACATGATAATCATACAGATTTTTTTTATGACAGTAAAATCTGAAATGAATTGGGAAAAGAAAGTTGTGAAAATTGTTTCATATCCATTGGGTAATTAAAAATAAATAAAATGAAATAAAAGTCCTCTATACCAATATCCCATAATACTTAGTGTGAAAATGATGCATCTGAAAACACCATGCAAGTAGCTTAATTCTTCACTTGCAATTATCAGAGGGACGGTTACTTTTCATACTAGAACATACATTATTTACATATTAACAACAATACCCAATGAGAAAACAACCAACAAATCACTGCAATAAATTATCATAGAAATCTTATTAGTAGTTTTGTATACATAAGGAACCAATTTTGGGATAGAAGTTTAAGGGCACAAATATACTCGAAGTTGAAGTTGGTTGTTGGAAATTAAACTATCCAAACATGGTACCCTAAGAATATATTACTAGGATTATTCGGCAAGGTGGTCATTAGTATTGTAATGCCCATTTATAATTACTGATTTCCTTTTCAAGCAAGCATCCATTTAAAATATAATTTATAAAATAGTATCAATACAATTTCTAGTTCCTTATTAGATTAACTACCATTAATGCAACAAATAAAATGCTTTGCTTGCGTAGCAGCATGGATTGTGTGTTGATACAGAATGTAGGTTTCTAATACTTGACTTCTATTTCATATTGAAAGGTGAACAAGAGGTAAGCAATGAATTCATCCAATTTCATTTCAAGGGCCAAAAACAACGAATTTACTCTTATTATTTTTATTATTGCATGTTGAAAGCTCATTGACTGAGAATTCTATAGAAGTTAAAATACTCTAGAGTAAAAGGGAAAATATAGTTCTTCCTCCACTAGTTACATAGAAACCAAAAAAAAGAAACAAAGGAAGAGAGTTGTGCCATGGCATGCAACAGTGGAGATGAAGGAATGTAGGTGGAAAAGAACAATTTGAAGATGGTAGGAAATCTGTTCTCTTTGGTTGAAATTCTATGCAATAAATGAACGCAGCCACAGGTAAAAGAAGACCAATGCTTTCATTCACATAAAACATAATTATTTTATGACATAAAACTCAACACAATATGATCTACCTATGTACAAATTCAAAGTAACAAATAAAAATCATTGAAGTTAAATACATGTTATGGATCTAAAACGTACAGTCCAAAGCCATCCATAAACATAATATGTATTTATTTTAAAGATAAAATGGACATGAAGTCCTACCTGATAAAGCTAAATTGGATGAAGGACTAAGAGATCACAAAGTGAAAGAAATAAGTGTTTGCCTCACCACGCCAACCTTTTATCTTTGGTCTTTGATCAATAACTACTCTAAAATCTCCTTTTCTTAGAAACCATACTCTCTCTCTCTCTCTCTCTCTCTCTCTCTCTCTCTCTGGAATTCATGGATTCACCAACAAATACCAGATTCATTAGTACGCCGGTTATTATAAGAACAGTGGAGAAGGTACTTCAAGTAACTCTCATGAAAGGTCCAGATTTAAAATTCAGATGACTCTTGAACATTTTTTTCAATGGCAGCCTCTATCATTCTTTTACTCATCTAAGTCATTATGCCTACTACATTACACACAGATTTCAGTTGTCCCCTCATTGAACGAAGGGTTCATTTTTTTAGTAACTCCAAACTAGCGGTCCCTTCCCCCCCATTTGCCTCTCTCTTTCATTTATTCAGTCACCCCTATATCATCAATGAAATCGCATATAAACATTAATTTCTTTGCAATGAGAATAATGTGACCAGCATAAAATACAAGTTTCCCCAAGTTTTTAATTGCCCAACTCTGCTCTTTAAGTCGGTCTTTAATTTCCCATAGAGAAAGAGACAAGCGTATCTTTTGAGTGATCTCCCCTGAAGATATTATGGGCAACCAGTTCTGACATAACGTGTCTCCAGGAATACGCTAGTCTAGCAATAGGGAGGGGTTGGTGGATTCATTGAACCATATCCTTATGTCCATCTGTATCATTTACTATACCGATACAATGTATCTACATCTGAGCATTTATTCCATATATCATATAATTTGGTTGGGTTAAAAAATCCAAGCGTACAAACGCACCTACAATTGAAATGAACAAAGGACTCTTATGTTAGGAATGTTATTTCTTTATTCTTTTCCAAGTTATTTTGGAGAAGTTATGTATTGTTTGCTTTTAGATATTAGCTTCTAGAATAATGCAGGGACAATGGTACTTTATTATTTTATAATATCCCTTGAAATTTTATAGGATGCCAAAATCAATAATAATAATATCGCTCAACTAAATACACGTTATAAATGTCATCAATTATTTATTTATTGAACCTTATAAATAAGAATATTATATTTTGATCAACAAGTAAACCTTAATGATATTGGTATTATTAAATCAACCCTTTTGGAATTTAATAATAATATTATCGTTTGATTAACAATTTAACTAAATAATATTGTTATTTACCCCACCAAAAGACTTACCAATAATAATGATGTTTTCATAAAATAAACTAATTGAATGCTAATAGTATTATTGTTGTGATGAACCACAGGTGATCCACTCGCTACCACTATAGTGAAATGCTTTTTGATACCTGCTTGTGATGAACCAAACTTGTTGATTTGATTTTTGCTCGTTAAAGGTCTGATTTTTGGTTTGTAATCTGCTTTTCTTGTTTTGGTGTTTTTGTGGTTTGATGCCAAATGATTTTAATAATTTTCTTACAACCATATGCATATAAAAATTCAAATTAAACTAACTTATAAAGATAACTCAAAGGAACTCAATACACTAGTTAAGAGACCACCTTCATTCACAAAGAGTGCTAAAATTATATTCCTCTTACATGCATTTCGGAATGAGACATCATTTACAACTAATGACAAACTGCAGCCAAGATGCACTGTGAACAGTGCTTGCTACAGTACCCGCGCCCATGAAATTGCTCATACAAATTTAAATACAAGTTTCTCCTACCATTTTTCGTTGAAATGTCTTCTAGGATGATGGGCGCCCACTTTAGGAGTAAAAGCAGCTGCAAGAAAGAGGCGTTTTCCTTACTTGTGGATGTTGAAACCCTTACTTCAAAGCGGCTGGCTGTAGGTGCATAATCAGCTCCCAAAATGTTCATAAATTCGTAGTAACACCTTCAAGATGACGAATGAAGACTTTAACAGCAACTTCCCTTCCGGTTGATGTCTCCAAACACTTGCAATCAACAAAATATGGTCCCAAAAGCAGCAACAAGAAAGTAACCAGCACTTTAGGGTGGTCTTTCACACCTTCAAGATGCCAAATCCTAACTACAAGCCCCAAACCAGGCTTACCCACTGCTGAAATTGAGAAACCCTAGTTTCTCTCTTCCACAATCTCCAACTCCCAAGTTTCATTCAACCAAATATCATCATGCATGAAGAAGTTCGAACTTCTCAAGCTCCTTTTATAATTTTAACTTGGAAAACACTATTCATTAAAAAGTTACTATTCACTTAAGTTGTTACTTTTTCCACTTTAGTGATGAATAGTAACAGCAAAATAGAATTCAACCCCTTGAACTAATAGGCACATGGCCCCCAAAGTCTGGAAAGGTGAAACAATGATGAAGATCAATATTTCAAGCTCCCGTAACACGCCAAACGCGCAATTCCACCATGTCACCAAACTCCAGATACCAAATAAGCAAATTTCCGACCAGGTGCCCGGACAGGTGACCCTCTATCCAGAACCATTAGCCTACGAGGATCGACATAATAGGCTAATCCATTGACTCTGATGCTCGCGAAAGAATGGGGACATTACAGTCCGCCCTCCCTGAAATTGCTTGTCCCCAAGCAATCATTACTGCGAAGAAACCTCATTCCTCGGAAGGCTCGAAAGAAGAACTGTGGAATGTCCCATGCATCGTTAACTAACTCCTGCAGCGCCAGCATAAACACAACTGCGCAAAAAATCCCTGGATCCCAAACCCAGGATGACAGTCTGCCATGTTTGATAACCTCTAACTTCCTCTGCGCAAATCTGATCACAACTTCACCATGCTGAAAATGGTGAAGCAACCTGTCGGAACCCATCCAAACTGCAGTGATAGACCCGTCACCACCCGGATCCCAATACAACCTGAACTCCCATTCATCTGTCATGAAGAGACAAAAATATCTGGAAACTTCTGCAGTACAATATCTCCCTACAATCTCTCCAAAACACCCATGGAAGTGATAACTAATCAAACCATCATGTCCGCTGACACCGTAATCACCCCGTAACCATGTATCCGTATGAAATCCCTGTGACATTAAAGTAGCAAACCCTGTCGGATACATATTAGCATGATGGATAACGGACTGTTGTCCCTGCCAGTAATCCCCCGCAAGCAACTGAATCGGGTACTGGCAGCCTTTAGTCCCATCTTCTGAAGATGGTAACTTTGGACACAATAAAGAGTTACTCCCCTTGACTGCACCAAGAGAATCACCCTGTGCCCAAGAACTGTGCATCGAATATGAATCATGTACAGGTGGATCAAAGGCAAAACTATAAGCACTCCTCACCGTGTACACCCTATTAAACTCCTCCGTGAGCCCTGTTTGGCATCCCGATGCACTAGGACGATCCAAAACTCTGCGACTATCACCCAACCTGGAACTAATATCAGGAGTATGATCGGCTTCTAGCCCTAAGAGTGGATTGTCATAGATCAAACCATCATCAAACTCAAATAAGGGCTTATTCACAAACTGCGCAATCATTCCATGCTGGTCTGAACCGTCCAACTCCGAGTCCCTAGAATTGTGCTCCTGAATAGGCTCATCAAGCTGCCAACCGAAATCAACTGTATGGGATGGAAAGACTGATTTGCTCCTAGGAGAAGGAAACAAATCGTCACAAGAACCGATCTCCCAACTAGATGCTACTCTGCATATCTCCTGTGAAGTAGACATAGTAGTGTCGCGGGTCGACACATAACTCCCTGGTGAGTCAACTACCATGTCACAAGAGCTATCCATAATCTGTTCCGCATCACCTGTCATGGGACTAAACTCGGGAGGACCAGGTGCAACACATGGCTCTCCGCAACTCTCCACCAACTCTCTCATCCCATCTGTATCAACTGCCCTTGAAATCGTGATGGATGTAGTAACCACATCATCAACCTGCTCACACCCACAAACCGTAGACATATGTTCCCCGCCAACTGCTGCCATGGAAACCTGAACTGTATCGGAAGCTGGTGAAGACTGTGCCAAACTCGAGACCACGGTAAGCTCCTCCAACCGTGAGTGTGACTCCTGAAGGGCCAACTGAGCACTCTCCAATGAATCCATAGTCACCTCGAGCCCATGAGTGAGCTCGTCAACCTCCTCCTCTTTCCCCTTTAGTGCATCGTAGCAAGTGCACCCCCACTCGAGAAGATAATCCCTATCAGCTAGTAACTATAAGTAATTTTGTTTCATTATCCTAACGGCTTCTCGTAGGGCATGGAATTCTGCAAGGGAAAGGCTACTATCACCGTGCTCATCTGACATAGGAGTACCCCAACCATACGTAGCTAACATTTGTCGAGCAACATCAAAATGCTCTAATGCTGTAGCAATTATGTTATCATTGACCTTAAGTTGCCCAACCAAATGATGAGATCTCTGAAACTCAAAACTCCGATGCAAGTTCTCTGAAACAAGGTCTGCACTGTGATGTGAGGCCGGATCATCATTGCTCTCTAACTGATAAGCAGCATCGGGTGTGCTATCAGTGTCGCCCACGATATCAACAAGGGTATGACTGCTATGTACCTCATAGGATGGCTCAACAAATATTGTAGAGGCTGTTGTTTTGGCAGTAGCTTCGCACATTTCTTCTTCCAAAGCAACTGCATGTCCACCTGACTCGCGATCCTGGGATTCATTGTCCATAAATAAATTTTCCGATTGGTTTTCTACTACCTGATGGGAAAAGTCAGGCTCACTGGGGCATGAATCTTCACAACAAATTGCATCGTTAGTACCCAAATCTCGAGTACCCACTTGTGGCAACTCTGTTGAAACCTCATCTCTCGGTGAAATCTCTGTCCTCTCATGCTGATGCAAAGTTTCATCACTCTTGTCATGAAAGTCAGAGTTGTTATCAGTGTTGATAATAACTTCTTGAGCGCTGTGAATCTCATTCTGGAATTTCACCATACTATCTTCATGTTGCAAGATTTCCTTATCAACAACAACTTCATTTTCAATCTCATGCCCATCTGTAGACTGTAGGTAATTCTCTGCTGACTTATCACCTTTTAATCTAAACACATCATAGAGACCTTCGGGTACTACACCAAGTCTCTCATTTTTGCTTCGTGTAAGGATCGTAATGCCCAAAAATTTCCACCAAAATACAGTTAAGAACGAAACACAAATTTCAAATTTTGTTCACATACGCTTACAAATCTCTCAAAGTTTGCTACCAAAAAGGATGAGAGCGTACAACTCTTGACCAATTATAAACTATAATATTTTAGTCGGATACTAAATTTCTTAGACAATCAAGGGTGGGAATCAAATGGAGACATGGAATCCACATCACCAAGGTAGACTTTATTAGTTCCATGAACTCATCAATAATCACAAACTTAGATCAAGTCACAAGTTATGCAAATATAATATATATTTCAATAGTATCTTTAAGTATATTCAATAAGAGAGCAAGCCTAGGGGCCAGACCTAATTCCTCGGGGGCCCGTCTCTGACGGCCTTGCCTACGTATATAATTCGCAGAGGAACCATAGTTCGACACATGGACTTCAACCATCTCACACGTGGTTGAATAGCAAAAGGGATAACTCTTAGGTTCAAGGATGACTCTACCATAGTCACACTCATAACCCAATTACACTAACATACTCTAAACTCAATTCTCTACTCAACTTCATATTATGCCTCTAGTCCATTAATTATAAACTAATAAAGTGGGTATGCAACCCTTTCTAGGGCCCTTTTCCCCAGACAGTTTCCTAGTCGGCTGCCACCCACTTAGGTGAAGCCAGGGATCGGAAAACCTGCTAAGGATATGTACAATTTTAAAATGACAATTTGTTCATGAACAATGCACATCACACTCTCATGGAAATTTACTGGTAGGAAATAATATTTGCCTCTCTACAAGGCCAACAATCCCAATTAAGAGGAATGATAAGAAGAAAAGTAACAATCGTCATAGTCGTTATGATACGTTTAGTCATTAAACTAAACATTGTTTGAAATTATATATCAATTAGATAGACCATAGTTGAGCTTCATGAAATAGCTCCTACATATAACAATATAGAACTCGATTATAACTCTGAAAACTAACAACTTGGTTTCTATGTGAAATGATAGAATATAATCATAGTTTAACAATACATTTTCAAGACAAAATTAGTAGCAATATGAGCATTATAATGATACATGAAAATTAATCCTATTTAAAATAACTTTATTGTTAACTAAAGAATGGATAATAACAACCTCACCCTTTTAACTTCCAAAATTTAAATAAGGACCTCATATCATGCTCTTACATTGACACAATGTCACATTTTATTTAAATAGAACTTATAGAAGGAAACACATGGAAAGAAGGTACTCTCAATGACAGTAAAAACTTAATAAAAATCATATCTTACATATTAAGTTGAAATCAATAGCTCATTAGTAACTTGTTCTAGAGGAATTCCAAAACACCAAGCACAAAGGCACATAAAAGACAATTCAAGTATAACAAAAAGAGGTAATAATTCCTATAGAGTCAACATATTTACTTTTATTAAATGACATATTTAATTATATGGTTTATACTGTTATAATCGTTAGTAAACTAGATATATCATTAGAATATTTACCCCTAATAATGAAGACAACTAGAAAATATTGGGTGTACGATGATAATCATCAAATTATTCAATGTTGAGCAGCAATAAAACTTGAGGTTTTATAGAGATACATGCATGAGAATTTTAATGAAAATACAACTTTCACGTTAACTATAGTCAATTATGGATTTATAGATTGATCAACTATAAAGTTTTATAGAATGCTCATTTCTTTCAATAATTTGACGCTACCATAACTTTCTAAAAACCTCAATACTATAACGCATATGATATGCAGAACTTCACAATAAAAAAATAATATCAAAACAAACATAATCACAACCCCACTTTATCCTCCTAAAGATTGACCATAGACTCAATACTATTGTAAGCATACTCAATGACTATTGACAATGATAATGATTATTAATTTAATAATAATAATAAACGAATACTCTAACTAAAATTCTCTAAGGAAAATAATATTAAAATGTAATCGTAAATCCCACCATTGTGATTATTAAAGGGTTAGAAGGGAGATATTGTGGTAGTTCAAAAAGTTTCCACAGGTGAAAGCATGGCAAAGGCTTCAAGGTCAAGGGCTTTAAATTTAGCTATGGCCAATACCCTTCCTTTTTACTTTTGGTTATGGTGGAGTATACCCAAGGGTAGTTGAAACCGTTATTGTGTAGAGCGCAATACATAAAATCTAATACAACCAACATATATAAGAATGACAAAACTACTTTCTTTGCCCAAGATGATTTCTATTGGTTAACTTCACTTCATTACAAACAATAAATATTACTTTATTTTCCATTGGTCTTTTGGTCGTTCACGGATTAATTTTGTATTCTATTTCATAGTAAAAACATCATCAATTCTTAAAGTTCGTGAAAGTGAGTGGCTCAAGTTCATACTTCCCTCATGGAATAAAGAAATCCATAGTCTCGGTGGGCATGTGGTGAGTTTGTGAGAGAATACATATGAGGGAGATTTAAATATGACCTATGTTCAAACGTACATAAACATCCAACTATTTTATTTAGTAGTAAAAAGTAAAACAAGCGATTGTAGGTCTTCCATTCTATTATAAAGTTTTCATTTGCAAACCTCATATATTTTGTCAAAGCTTTACCTAGGTTCAACCGCACACAACTATTCAACTGTTTTATTTATTTGCGAAAAAGTAAAGCAAGATAATATAGGTCTGCCTTTCAATTTTCAGTAGTACACCTCAAAGTTTTGTTAGAGATTTAACTGAGATTTCCTTGCAGTAGTTAATTGTTTGAGCAATGTTCCTTTTGAACCATGTTTCCACAAAGTTTAGAATTTGGAGAGCTCCCCTATTTGGGAGAGCTATATTTATTTTCTTGTTGTTTAGAGGCCTTGTCTCCAACTTTTGGAAATATGGTCAACCTAAATACCCTAGACATTAGGAACAATTTTCTGTCAAAAATTCCATCAATTTTCAAATATCTGAGATCTTTTAGCATATTTTAAGGAAACCAAAAATAATAATGAACTTCTAGAATTTCTCTCTTCCCAGTAATTATTTCATTTGTTTAGTATAATAGTTTGTTTGTTTTATTTATTTATTTAATTAGTGTGTATTATTGTAAAATATTTTGCATTTGTTATAAAAGAAGTAAACAGTTGTGGGTAGGTTACCTCTATCCTGTCACACATAAAACTACAACCAATGCTTCCCTTTAATAGATAAAAATAAATAAAATTGCTTTATAATGAAATAAATTACAACAGAAACAGTCTAGCCGCATACAGATTTCTCAAACAAAATAAAAGCATTGAAGACATGGCCATCGAGTTACCTCAAGACTCTGCAAAAATTGTATCATTCTGATTCAGAATCCACACTTTTAATAGCATCCTCTATCTACATCGAAAATGGAAGCTTGAAATCAAGTATGTACATCGACCAAGCGTATAGGATGAAGACGTTTTGTAAACATGTTGCAGTTGCAACTGCCCTGGTCAATATGTGCGCAAATGTGGGTGTGTAGACCAGTCACACGAATTGGTTGAAAGAATGCCTCAAAGAATGTGGTATCAAAGAGTGCAGTATTTGCAGGATATGCAAAAAGTGGATTTGCTGAGGGGCCTCTAGAAAATTTTAAGCAAATGGAATCAATGGGTGTAAGGATAGGTTCAGCAAATTTTCTCAGCATCCACTCTGCCTGCAATTTTTCTCAAGGGCTTTGGAATGGGATATGGACACTCATCAAAATATATGCCCACGCACACACATGGAGGCGGGGTAAATGCACTGTGAGTGACTCTGCATCTGTTCATATTCAGGCAGATGCAAATTTGCATGTGCAATGCCGAATTCCACAACCTTTGCTAGCATCGTGTCAGAGAGATCTAGGCTCATGGACTGAAATGAGTACATCATATGTGCCCGCCCCTACTTGACTCCATGGAAACAATTGTTGTATCTTTCAGATCAAATAAGAGACATGAACTGCTTGACAGGATACCTCCCAATTCCCCACCATTCTCTTGTGCTTCCACCCTTAACTCTTTTTTTGTTTTCTTCTCTCTGTTACTATCTACCTTTCCTCGACCTCCATAGGCTGCAACTATTCTATGGTCTATTTTCCTCACTACTCGTACCTGGATCTCTTTGCGTGCTGTTTCTAATCTAACACTTGGGGCCCAAGACCCCATGAAATCTCCCCTCTCCCTCATTATGACTAGCACCTTAAATTCCCCGTCCATTCCCCCCAAAACAAGCAAAATTAAATCCATCATCTATCCAACCAACCATTTCTAGAGCACCATTAATGAGTACGTGAGTGTTACGTAATATACGTAGACAACACACCATTGGCCAGTGTAGCAGTATGATTACCGATCAAAGAGCCAAAAGAAAATCACTTACACAAGATCTGAAGAGACATTCACTGGTGGTGAGCATAAAGGAAATGATAAAAACAATAAATACATAACACTACTCTGACATAAAACATTAATAAGGCATTGAGTTTATGCAGCATCTTATTCAAGGAATTCTACTTTCCTTGTTGGGTGATCTTTGCCTTAAATGGCCCTTTTGGCACCATCATAAAAAAAGGTTGTTGCAAGTTAGGAAGGTATATAAGTGAGCTTTTTGAAAGTATAATAAGTTTCATTTAAAATTTGCATCCGTAAGCTTCCTTAGCACCCCACACTCAGATTAAAGCTTGAGTTAAATTCATGCTTAATAAAGAAAACATTATATTGTTAACATTCGGAATAACCTTGCAAACTGTGCTATTGATATTAGTATTATTATCATCTCCATCAATAATCACATTAATATTAAGTCTAACATTAATGTTAATACCACTTCGCTAATAGTAATACTATTTTATAAGAGGGTGAATTGGTATTATTCACAGTGAAATCCATAATAAAAGTAACACAATATGAGTAACGATATTAGGTTAAATATTATTATTACTAAGAACAATAAAATTAATAATGGTATCAATTTATGTATTAATGATATTAAAATTAATAATAGCATTAATGATAAAATTATAATTAATAAAGATAGTCATATTATTATTGATATTATGAGTACCATTTTTCCAAATTAAATTATCAATTAAAAGTAATAGATTCAATTCACATAATAAATCAATTCAACATGATTAATCGACAATAATGGTACCCACTAAAAGAATTGCGAGTTGTAATTATTGCACTAATGGTGGGGCCTTACGGGATCGTCCTGAAATGTAATCTTCATACTGCCGCAAACTACAGGCTAATCTCCGTTGTGAAGGCATGAGTTTTCACTGTGTATTATTCAAGATGCCCTCAACACTGATCCTAACTCCACCATACCATAAGTGGTGAAGCAATACATTGGGACCCATCCAAATTGCCATGTTAACTATGTCTCCACCTGGATCCCAAAATAAACTGAACTCACATCCATCCGTCATGGGGAGGTAAGAATATCTGGGAGCATCTGCTACGTCACATCTCTCCATAACCTCCACTAAACTCTCATGGGTGTGATGTCCACTGGTGCCATCATGCTTGCTGTCATTATAATCTCTCTGTAACCCTGTGTCTACCAATAGCCTCTGAGGAAAAGAAGCAACAAACCTTGTTGGATACACATTCGCATGATGAAAGACTAAATACCGATCCTGCAAGCAATTAACCTCCGACAAATGAGTTGGGTACTTGCAGCCATGAGTTCCATCTACTGATGATGGTAACTTTCCATCCCAAAATGGGTGATACACACTCTGAGCCGGTCCACACTGATGCGTCAACAAATCCTCCATGTGTGGACTAAAGGAGAAGTGATAAGTACTCCTCACCATGCAGTCGCGGTAAAAAGCTCCAGCCTCTGTCAAAGGCTCATCATTAACAACCCTGGAATCAAAAGATAGCTTGTTCCTTTGATCTTGACAATTACACCTGTGTGATTCATGAATTGACAATCCTTGCACATAAACTGAATTGGCATCTTCAAAGTGATCAGAAGTCTCATCATTAATTGCTGATACCAAACATTTAGGGAGCTCAAAACCCTCATTGGTTTCATATGGGGCCCTTTCTTCCTGCACATGTCCCACAACATGATCATCTTGCGACTCTACCTCATAAAGGGGGTTAACATAGGACATATCAACTGCTGTCTCAAAAGGTGGATCATCAAAAATATGAAAGTTACTTTCAGCATTTTGTTTAGACCCATCACCTTCTTGTTCTAACTCTTCTTCATCTTCAAAAGGACTCAAGTGCTCTTCCCCTACAACTGCCTTAGAAATTTCAACTTCATCATCAGCAAGTGGATCTTCTAAGGTCTGATTTTTGCTCTCCAAAGGATCAACTGTATGCTGGTCGTTAACTGCTAAGAATTCATCATACAGGCTCCTAGATACTGTAGTGACCTCTTGTTTCTTCCCCTCTTCGTTCCGTGATGTAGACCTTTTAAAAATGGAAGCTATATGCCGCGCTACTCTATCTAGTTTTGCAGGGTCCGTTTTCTTTGGTTCTGAATCCTCATAGGGAACCCACATTATTCTATGCGCCTTGCCCTTAGGTCTCAAGGGACAATCATGGTTTAAATCGTACGGCTCTCTGCAATAAGAACACAACTTCTTCATCCCATTCCGACTTTCATCCAACCTTTTCAATCTTTGTTTAAGCTTCTCTATGTTCCTGTCCCACTGCTTCTGGGAAGTGGCCATGTTCAACTGAAACCTCCGAACTGCAGCTGAAACTTACCCAACAGGTTGGCAGGAAACGCTCTGATACCACTGTGATGAGCCACTGACTCCACTCTGCTGATGAACTCTAACACCACTTGTGATGAACCAAACTCACTGCTGATTTGATTTTTGCTCGTTAAAGGTCTGATTTTTGGTTTGTAATCTGCTTTTCTTGTTTTTGGTGTTTTTGTGGTTTGATGCCAAATGATTTTAATAATTTTCTTACAACCATATGCATATAAAAATTCAAATTAAACTAACTTATAAAGATAACTCAAAGGAACTCAATACACTAGTTAAGAGACCCTTCATTCACAAAGAGTGCTAAAATTATATTCCTCTTACATGCATTTCGGAATGAGACATCATTTACAACTAATGACAAACTTGCAGCCAAGATGCACTGTGAACAGTGCTTGCTACAGTACCCGCGCCCATGAAATTGCTCATACAAATTTAAATACAAGTTTCTCCTACCAATTTTTCGTTGAAATGTCTTCTAGGATGATGGGCGCCCACTTTAGGAGTAAAAGCAGCTGCAAGAAAGAGGCGTTTTCCTTACTTGTGGATGTTGAAACCCTTACTTCAAAGCGGCTGGCTGTAGGTGCATAATCAGCTCCCAAAATGTTCATAAATTCGTAGTAACACCTTCAAGATGACGAATGAAGACTTTAACAGCAACTTCCCTTCCGGTTGATGTCTCCAAACACTTGCAATCAACAAAATATGGTCCCAAAAGCAGCAACAAGAAAGTAACCAGCACTTTAGGGTGGTCTTTCACACCTTCAAGATGCCAAATCCTAACTACAAGCCCCAAACCAGGCTTACCCACTGCTGAAATTGAGAAACCCTAGTTTCTCTCTTCCACAATCTCCAACTCCCAAGTTTCATTCAACCAAATATCATCATGCATGAAGAAGTTCGAACTTCTCAAGCTCCTTTTATAATTTTAACTTGGAAAACACTATTCATTAAAAAGTTACTATTCACTTAAGTTGTTACTTTTTCCACTTTAGTGATGAATAGTAACAGCAAAATAGAATTCAACCCCTTGAACTAATATGCACATGGCCCCCAAAGTTTGGAAAGGTGAAACAATGATGAAGATCAATATTTCAAGCTCCCGTAACACGCCAAACGCGCAATTCCACCATGTCACCAAACTCCAGATACCAAATAAGCAAATTTCCGACCAGGTGCCCGGACAGGTGACCCTCTATCCAGAACCATTAGCCTACGAGGATCGACATAATAGGCTAATCCATTGACTCTGATGCTCGCGAAAGAATGGGGACATTACAATTGCTTAACCAACACTTACACCTCTATATGTGTAAATATATATATATATATATATATATATATATATATATTCAACAAAATTACTTTTCTCCAAACATATATCCTACTTTTAACCCAATGGGGTTGACACCCTCCTTCACTTCCCATTTAAAATTTCAATTCATTTTCCTCAATTTGCAACTGCATAACACCTTTAGGTTAATGGCAATAAAACATATAGTAAGAAATGATATAGAATATTGTTTGCCGTAATGGCAAATGTGTATATCAAATCTGATCATAACTGGATCCTAAAAGACCTATGGAAATTCTAAGACTTAAATTTTGTGTAATAATAATACTAAGTCAGATTTTGTACTTCTGTATTTGAATGCGCTGAATGCAGAACATTAATTGATTTCGATGTCTGCAAATAACAGCAAGATGTCTCATATATATGAGGGAGACACGCCTCAAGGAGAGATGCGTCTCATGAGAGGACGTGTCTCCATAGAGTGGAGACACGTCCACTCATGGGGCGCGTCCCTTGAGCGCGCGGGCTCCCTTAACAGTTCGCTGTTTATTTCTTAAACTAATATGAGATCTGTTAACACACAACAATCATAAGGAATGAATTCCGATATGCAATATTTCGATCATCATCAGAAATCCGCAAAACTTATTTGATTTTCCTTTTTTCGAGGTTAAGAACACTTAGGTTAAATATAAATGATGATGATGCATGAATGCAATTATCATTTATATCTGACCGAAGCTATCTTGAATCATGTGATATCGAAGATATGATATGTTTTCTCAATATTGTCAAGTCACATGACATTCTTCATAACACATCTTCATTATGGTATGTGCACTGACATCAAGTCACATGATGTCTACCATAATTCATGGTATATCCACGGATATATAATTATCCACCATGATTATCTCTATACAATGATCTTCAAAAATGATATCAAGTCCTGTTTTATTCATCAGCAAAACTAAGAGATACTATCAAGTGACATGTCCACGATATCAAGACATGATATCTATCATGATATTCTTCGCACCGTCAATAGAGTTGTCACTACAATGTCGTCACAAGTTTCATTATTAGAAAGATCGCCACCTTCAATAATGTACACAGAGAGGTATTCATAAGGTCATGGAGCTGCTTTACTATGACAAAAGAGTTTCGGCACATTAAACATGGTTTATATTAGTACAATTTATAAAACAATTTGGAATTTTAGATTACAATATCAAAATCATATTTCAACCATACCAAGTTTCTTCTTGAAGTGATCTACCTTGATTCGGGAGAGAGGCTTGGTGAGAATGTCTGCTGTTTGATCATTTGTACTAACATACTCCAACTGGATCACTTTCCTTTCCACCATGTCTCTTACATAATGATAGGGGATCTCAATGTGCTTAGATCTATCATGAAAGATAGGATTTACAGAGAGTTTGATGCAACTCTGATTATCACAATGAATAATTGTAGGATTCAAGGGCTCACCAAAGAGTCCCACAAGCAATTTATGAAGCCAAACTGCTTCTCTTGCTCCCATAGAGGCTGCAATGTATTAAGCTTCTGTTGAGCTCTGTGCAACTGAAGACTGTTTTCTGCAAATCCAGGAGATCATAGCTGATCCTAAACTGAAGCAACACCCTGATGTGCTTTTTCGATCGGTTACACTTCCAGCCCAATCTGAATCAGAGTACCCATGTAGATCTAGTTGGTCATTTTTGTAAAGAAGACCATATCCAATAGTGCCTTGAAGATATCTCAATATATGTTTCACAACCATAAGGTGAATTTCCTTTGGCTCACACATGAACTGGCTTAGAGCATTCACTGCATAGCAAATATCAGGTCTGGTGTTAACCAGGTACATCAAAGATCCAATCATTTGTCTATATAGGGTTGAATCTGCACACTTGGATTTTGCAGCTGCTTCTTTTAGTTTGTGAAGGTTGGTTTCCATAGGTGTAGACATGGGTCTACAATCCAACATTCCAAATCTCTTCAGAATATCAATAGTATACTTTCCTTGGTTTAGTATGATGCCATCTGGTTTCTGCCAGACTTCCAAACCTAGAAAGTAGTGTAAAATGCCCAAGTCTTTCATGTCAAATTCTGCAGTTAGATCCTTCTTTCCTTGAGCAATGAGGTGATCTTCTCCTGTTATGAGTAGGTCATCAACATATAAAATAATTATTAACATATCACCTTTAATTACCTTAAAGTAAAGATTTGGGTTTGCATCATTCTTGGAGAATCCTAGTCCCAAGAGGTAGTTGTCAATTCTTTCATACCAGGCCCTAGGAGCCTATTTAAGTCCATACAGTGCTTTCTTTAGTCTCCAGTATACGAGTCGCTTATGTATCACAAAACCTTTGGCTGTTCTAGATAGACTTCCTTCAATGGTTCCATTTAAAGAAGCGCTTTAACTACTAGTGGATCTTTCTAGCCTTTAGTCATAATGGCTATCATCGCTCACGTATGTACGCAACAAAAGCAAATTTTTCTTCATAATCAATGCCTCTTCTCAGGAGAAACCCTCTTGCCACAAAATTATGCCTCATATTTTTCTATACCGCCATCGCTAAAGATGTTTGGTTTTGAAGATCCATTTAGAAGAGATCTACGCATTTCTTGGTCTAGTAATTATATCCCATACATCATTTTTAGAATGACTGACATTTTCCTCATTATTGCATCCTTCCATACTTGATGTCCAAGGCTTCCTAAACACCGAGGGTTCTCAATTTATGATGTCATTCATTAGAGCAATGATAGCTTGAGAACGCTTTGGTCTTTTACTCTCCTAAACGCTCTTTTTAGGTGCCAAAATGAATTGCCTTCACTGCATCAACGTGCACAGCTCCCATTCATGTCCCACTTCCTGTCCCTAGGGGAATAATTTTCTATCTCACTAGAACTTCTTGCCCTTTTGAATGCAATGTCTTCTTCAAAGATGACATCTCTGCTCAATTCAATTTGATTCTGCTCGGGTATGAATATCTTGTAGGCCTTGGAGGTTTCACTATATCCCATAAATATCCCTTTCTTTCCGGAAGGTTCTAGTTTGAATCTCTTCTCCTTGGGCACATGAATATAGACGGGGCAACCAAAAATCCTAAAGTGACTAATGTCAGGTTTTATGCTAGTGAAGGCTTCTTCAAGAGTTTTGTTATCAAGATGAGAATGAGGACATATATTTTGGATGTAGACAACAGTCCTAGAGGCTTCTACCCAAAGAGGTTTCATAATGTTTTGGTCGCTAACCATTGCTTTAGCAAAATTTCTACAATGGTTCTATTTTTTCCTTTCAAAGAACCCCATTTTGTTGAGGTTGTAGGCAAACTATGAACTCCCTCTAATTCCGCAGCATCTGCACTTTGGCACTGACTATCTTAGGAGGATTTCTATTGACTCTTTACACTTAAGGAAATAGATCCAGGTTTTCCTAGAGAAGTCATCTATAAATATGACATAGTATAGAAATCCTGCTTTAGAAGGTATAGACATGGGTCCACATAGGTCTGAGTGAACCAGTTCTAACACATTTAGGGTTTTGCTCAAACTATTGGGAAAGGATCCCTTTGTATTCTTTCCTAAGGCACAACCTTTACAAGTTCCTTCATGAGATGATTTTAACTTAGGTAAGCCTGTTACAAGTTTTTCCACAGAAGGTAGGGCACGAAAATGAAGGTGTCCTAATCTTCTATGCCAAATCTCATTTGACTCAAGGGTGTCAAGGGTAAGGGCTTGTTTAACTTCAGTGAATAGTTTGTAAAGGTACCCTTATCTTACACCTATGGTTAGGGCTTTCTTGATAGTTGAGTTTTTAGGCCATGCTAGAACTTTTCCATCCATAAAGGTAACTCTATATCAATTGTCTTCAAGGGCAGAGATGGATATTAGATTCCTCTTTATTCCAGGTACAAATAAGACTCCAGTGAGTTGAAGGGAGAGACCAGATTTCAATGTGATGGAACAAGTTCCAACCCCTTTTACTTGATGTGTAGAATCATCCCCAATTGTTACTTCTTCATCAGACTCTTCAGTCAAAGTGTCTAAGTGTTCTCTAAACCCTGTGATGTGCCTCGAAGAACCACTATCAATCACCCAATTGTTGATATTGTTAGATACTTGACTAGATAGGGCTGTATAGAACACAAAGTTCTCAGATTCATGATCTGAATTTTTCTTTCCTACTTTGGCAAGAGATGCTTGTTGCTTTGATCTGTCAGGGCACTTCATTGCATAGTGGCCATATTGATCACATCTAAAGCATTGCACTTGAGAGATGTCTTTCTTCTTAGAAGATCCCTTTCCATTGGAATTTCTCTTTCTTTTAAAAGATCCTCTCTTGTAGGAGTTTTTCTTATTCCTTTTATTAGATGATGTGTTGAGTACATGAATGTCTTCATCTATGTTCTTCTGTTTATTTTCTTTTGTGGAGAGTCTTGTTTCTTCTTGAAGGCAGTCAGTTCTTAGCCTGTCAAACTTAGGGAGTTTAGATCTCGCACTTATTCCTTGAACAAATGACTCCCATGAGTTTGGTAGGCCTCCTAGTGCAATTAGAGTTAACTCTTTGCTATCAATCTGATATCCAATTGTGGATAATTGATCCCTTAGTTCAATGATCCTCATGAAGTATGCATTAATGGACTCTCCTTTGTTTATTTGAGCATTGTTGATTTGCCTCTTTAATGCAAGAGTCCTACTGGTGTTGTTGATCTCATAGGTACTCTCAAGAGATTTGAACATATGATATGCAGTTTCATGTTTTGCTAGGATAGGCACTATATGATTCCTAACTGCATCTACTAAGATTTTCATGGCTTTTTCATTGTTTTCAATCCAATGAGATTTCTCAGGATCAGCCTCTGGTTCCCTTTTATTTTCTCTCACAAGTGAGTCTAATTTATTCTCTTTAAGGATCATCATGATTCTAAATTTCCATGATGTGAAGTTGTTTGCTCCTACAAGACGATCTTCAAATCTGATCACACTTGACATAATGAAGAGTGTGATGTGAATTCAATTTTTTTTTCTTTCAAAAATTTTGAATTTTCCTAAGTATTTTGATATCTAGATTTGATTTGGATTCACTCAACTTGGCTCTAATACCATGTAAATGTATATCAAATCTGATTAGAATTGGATCCTAAAAGACCTATGGAAATTCTAAGACTTAAATTATGTGTAATAATAATACTAAGTCAGATTTTGTACTTCTATATTTGAATGGGCTAAATGCAGAACATTAATTGATTTCGATATCTACAAATAACAGCAAGAGGTCTCATATATATGAGGGAGACACACCTCAAGGAGAGACGCGTCTCATGAGAGGACGTGTCTCCATAGAGTGGAGACACGTCCACTCATGGGGCGCGTCCCTTAAGCGCGCGAGCTCCCTTAATAGTTCGATGTTTATTTCTTAAACTAATATGAGATCTGATAACACACAGCAATCATAAGGAATGAATTCTGATATGCAATATTTTGATCATCATCAGAAATCCACAAAACTTATTTGATTTTCCTTTTTTCGAGGTTAAGAACGCTTAGGTTAAATATAAATGATGATGATGCATGAATGCAATCATCATTTATATCTGACCGAAGCTATCTTGAATCAACACCATGCACAATCACCTTATTTATTGCTCATAATAAATCTAGCTATCTATTTAGGTAAAGTATGTAGCAAATTAGGGTTGTATTAATCACATGCGAGGCGAGGCCTTACACCCTCTCTCCCTCTCAAGTATCTCTCTTTCTCCCTTCTTCCCTACCTCCCTCCCTCTCAGGTCTCTCTCTCTCTCTTATTGTAATTAGATAGAGACACAAAGTTTGTGGGATACTTTATTGTAATCAGATAGAGACATAGTTTGTGGGATACTTTTGGAGGACCCTATGGAAGAAGCTAGGGACTGATTTAATTTTTTTCTCAACCTACCATCCTCAAACAGATGGACAAATAGAGGTGGTAAATAGGAGTTTGAGAAATTTGTTGAGGTGTCTAGTTGGGGACAAGCCAAAGGGGTGGGATTCGATTCTACCTGAAGTAGAATTTGCATATAATAACTCAGTGAATAGAAGTACATGTAAATCTCCTTTTCAAATTGTTTATGGTAGCAGCCAAAGAGTTGTTTCAAATTTGAAAAGGATTGACAATGTTGAAAAGAAAAGTGTTGAAGCAGAGGAGTTTTTTTATCACATGAAGAGGTAAGAAAGCAAATAAAATGAATGTCAGTAAGAGGAAAAGGTTGATTTGAAGAGGAGACATAAGCAGTTTTAGGTTGGTGATGAGGTGATGGTTCACTTGAGGAAAGAAAGGTTTCCAGTTGGTTCTTAGAACAAGCTAAAAATGAAGAAGTTTGGGCCTTGCAAAATTGTAAGTAAGCATGATTCTGGTAATGCCTATGAAGTAGAGTTACCAAGTGAACTTAATATTTCACCTATTTTTAATATTTCTAATCTAGAAAAGCTTCATGAGGCTGAAAATAACAAAGGTACAGCAGATGAACAGTTACATACACCGACACCTACTTTGGAGAAGGAGAAGATAGAAATGATTATTGACAATGGGGTGAGTAAGAGCACAAGGAGGAAACAGTATATGGAATATTTGATAAAATGGATTGGGATTCCTTTAGAAGACTCATCTTGGTTGATTGAAACTGTGATTATTCACCTTGGTTATCCTCTTGATAAGTGACAAGTTCACCTTTGTTATACAAGTTGGTAGGTGGGGTTGCGGAGGTGTAATTGCATTTTTTTTGAAAATTTTGAAAAGGCAAGTTTTGGCGTTGGGATTGGGAGTTACAAAATTGAATTAAAAGTCATTTATTGTTTTTTCTATTATGGAAGAAAACCATTCTGAAGAGGTGGTCGCGAGTTTTCCAAGAGGACGGAAAATCTTTTTTTTTTTTTGGATTTTTGGTAAAGGGTTTTGTTGGCAATTTTTGGGTTTTCATTATGCACTGCAGGTTTTGGAGAGTACAAAGTTGGGCATGACATTTCTCGAGTAGTTTTTGAATTGATTTGTTCTAGGTTGAAAGTTTTATTGCATCCATTGAAGGTTGAAGGCACCATAGTTGAGAATTGATGAGTTACAAGTGATTGTTGCAAGAGTAACAGTGCAAATTTGGAGGTGCTCATGAAGCACATAGTTTGTTTTTTCTTTTGTTGTAGCTTTTTTTATTTCCAGATTCTGTAAAGGGCATATGTTGCTGTCCTTTAGTCATTTGTTGACTGAAAAGTTTATTGTAATCAAATTTCCATTTTTTGTAGACTTGTGTTGCAAGTTTTCAAATAAATTCAAGAAATCTTGTTGAAGATTTGTCTTGCATTATTATGGTTGTTTGAGTGAAATTTTAGAGAAGAGGGTTTCTTGAGAACCCCCTCTTTCATCAGTGGTATCAAAGCATGTTGAGCCTAATACATCATTAGTAGCTTCGTTAAAGGTATAAGGGAACATGTAGCAAGAAACATTCTCTTAATGGAATTGAGCATTGATCAAAGCATCCTTTTAGGCACATTCTCCTAATGGAGTTGAGCATGAATCAAAGAATCCTTTTAGATATATATGTGTTCTTCGACTGTTCTGTCTCCATTGTATTGAATAATTATATGAATTTTTCAAGATTATTGGGTATAGGGTTCAAAGCCCAAGTTCTAAGGATCTAGTATCCAAGTTGTATGAACTACGATAGAGGATCCAATAGGTCATAGTAAAGAGAAAATTTTTGTTGGTCTACAATCCACAATCCATAAGTCCAATATTCAATGTCTAAGGTCCAAGGATTTAGGAAATATGATAAAATGTTCTTCATGGAATAGGGTCAATATATAACTAGGCCATGGTCTATGGTTGAGTTTGATTTGAATTAAATCGTTCAAGGTTCAAGAGGTGGGGGAAACTAGTAATTTATTTCAATCTAAGGTTCATAGTTTGCAAGTTTATGAAATTTTAAGTTTTAGGGTTGTAAACATCCATTGCACAAGGTCTACATAAGAAGGGGAAAAAAGAGAAATAAGGAAATAGTAATAAAAAATAAAGAAATACTAAAACAATAAAACTTAAAAGTAGGGAGAGACTAAAACATGAGAAAAAAAAATGAGTTGGAGAAGGAAAGAGAGATTTAGACAATGAGATAAAGAGAGAATAAATAGGCAAGGAAATAAAATAAAAGAAAAAATTAAGGAAATAAGTAATAGAAATGGGGAAAGATAGTATGTATCTAGTGCCAACTATTTGTGGCAAGTTCCATGGTTATAGTAAACATACCTTGGTGTCTAGGGTCAAAGCTCTAGCCTATGAGGTTGAATAAATTGAAATATGCTAGAGCATCAACTAATTACATTGTTATTCATACACAAAATAATATTAAATATTCTATTATGATGATTTTACATTTGTTTGCATTGGATTATATAAGCCTCTTCCCTTCAAACCACTTCACAACTAATTATGCAACCTCCATGCAAAACGTAACTCCCACTTAACTACTAACATTAATTTGTTTACTAGCTTATTATTTATTTGTAAATTAACATTAACATACTAAATTGTTAATTTATATTTATCGTCTAACCTATATCCTATACTAAGATATAATATTCCAATATTATCCCCCTTATTACATCAATCTAAACCAAGGATGGAACACTACATAGACTGAACATAGCAGCCCATCTAGAAATTTGATGAAACGCCTCCACTAAATCTCCCCCTCACTCAAGATGCAACAAATTGATTGCATTACTGGATGCCCTAACCATCCAAAAATACCTTTGAGTCAAAAACTACTCAATTGTTCACAAGTACACCTCCCCTCTTATGAATCAAGAAATTCTCAAGTATCTACAAAAATACCACTCTATGTGTGAATTGAGACACTCAATTATCCATAGGAACAACACTTCTTATGTGAATGAAGTCATACTCAACTAACCACATACACACCTCTCAATCTATCATTCGACATAATCAACCATCCATTGATACAAATCACCAAGTTTGTGGATCAAGACATAATCAACCATCTACAAATACAACGAAATTGCCAAGCCCCCTTGCTCCAAGAATAGGCACAAATATAGTGGTGCTTCTAAAACAATTTACAATCTCCAAGTGGACAGCTATGTAAAGATTTTAAAAACTTTCAACCTCTTTTGCCATCTAGCCTCCTTTGTTGACTTGTTATATTTATCAACTTAATGTCTCATTTTAATCTTAATAAATTGTGTTAGGTATCCGTATAGTAATAGAAGGCTATTGAAGTTGGCATAGCCAGTTCACTTACCTTACAAATCATGTCCTTGATCTATAGATGATTGATTCCTTTCATCCACTATAGAGTAAGGTATGTTTCACAAAAGTTGCAAACCCACTGCTTGGTTGCAAACTAATTGGTTTAATGTTTTTATGCAACAAATTGAATTTGTATTTGTAGCACTTTTGGAATGAATCTGTGCTTCCACAGAGATTTGAGTATATTAAATTACGGGCACTCTAGTTTAAGAAGGCATGACCATCAAGAAAGCCTATTATGTAATATATAAATATGCAATCTAAACTTTGATACTACTGCCATTGAAATTATTTTCACTTTGATGCAATCCAATTTATTCCCTTCACAAATTGGAAAATGCAAAGCATTTTAGCACATTTTATTCTCCATTTTGGAATTTCCATGCGCAACATATTGGCAATTATTGTTTCCTAGAATAATAGCCTTTACCATCAAAGACAATAGATATTCATGGGTGACACTCTTTGGCATAAAATTTGGAAAGAGAAATTCATGAAATCCTTCAAATTCCTTTCACACGGCTTTAATATCTACAGCTCAAACAAATATGAACAAACAACCCTACTAAACATTTGAAAAAATATGAAGAATTCTCAAAGTTGTATTCTCTCATGCTAACTTCACCCACACAACCACCTATATTTCTTCTATCCATCTTCCTCTTCCAAATGTTATGGCTCTAATAACAACTTGAAAAATGGAAAAGCATAAAATTGATATTACACCATGATACGCGCACAAAATAATATACAATATTATATTATGATGAATCTAAGAGGATTTAGGGGTGAGGGGCCTAGCTCGATTAGCTAAACCATCATGTTGCAAGCAAGAGATCACGAGGTCTAGTCTCCCCATGTCCTCATGGTACTGAAGAGCGTGTTGCACCAGTGTCATCGGTCACATGCAAAAAAAATCTAAGAGGATATAAAATTTGCTTGTATTGTTTTTAATAAGCCTCTTCCTTTTTAACAACCTGACAATTATCTATGCAATTTTTGTCATAAAAATAACCCTCACTTAATTATTAATATATTAAGATGTAATATTTTAGCACAATGGTTGGGTCCAGTTATTTTAGGTGCAAGGTAAATGTTCCTACATTTTGAGTCAATAATTTATAAGTCAAAATCCCTACTTTAACCATTACTAAGATATTTATAATTTTCATTTAAATCTTTGTTTAAAGCCAAATATATATATTTATTTTAGTTCGTAGGAAGCTAAGATTATCAATATTGCGTGTTAAATTACCCTTCTTTAAAAGTGAAAATTTTATTGCAAGTCTTGACTATTGATAGTCTATACTAGCACCAAGGAAAATACATATTCAATTAGATATTTATGTATAATGGAAAAATCCATTCAATTTTTGTTACATTATGTATACATGTAAATTATGTTTATAATTTTGAGATTTTCAATCTTAGAGAGCTTCTCCATATAATTTCAATAACAATTCCACCATACATACAATATTATACATTGTGTATACATGTAAATTATGTTTATAGTTTTGAGTTTTAGATCTTATGGAGCTTCCCCATATAATTTCAATAACAATTCCACCATATATACAATTTGGTTTGAGCTGTCATAAAATGGACAAATTAAACTGTTAATAGGACATATAGAAAAATAATCCTTTAAATTATAAATATTTGTTTTGGTCTAAGACTTCAAGGTAAATACTAAAGGTTTCTTTGTGAAGGTTTCAACATCTAAAGGGTTAGGTGTCTTAGGCACAATGTCCAATTTCTAGTATTTAGGGCATAAAGAAGTTCATGTAGCATGTCATCAATTTCCCTTAAAAATCAGCTTGACCTCCCTTTTTCTGAGCTCATTTTGATCATTTGACCCCATGCAAATTGGTCCCTTTTTTGCTCTATGGCTTAATAAGCCATGGTGCCCAACTCATGAACTCCCTACATTTGGATTTACGTATGTAGAATTTAACTTATTCATTTAGAGTCCATAATTCATAAGTCAAAATCCTTACTTTAACCATTACTAAGATATTTCTAATTTTCATTTAAATCTTATTTAAAACCAAATATATATCGTTATTTTAGTCTATAGGAAGCTAAGATTATCAATAGTGCCTGTTAAATTACCCTTCTTTAAAAGTGAAATTTTTATTGCAAAGTCTTGACTATTGATAGTTTAATACTAGCACCAAGGCAAATACATATTCAATTAGATATTTATATATAATGGAAAACTCCATTCAATTTTTTTACATTATGTATACATGTAAATTATGTTTATAGTTTTGAGATTTTCGATCTTAGAGAGCTTCTCCATATAATTTCAATAACAATTCCACCATACATAAAATCTTATACATTGCGCATACATGTAAATTATGTTTATAGTTTTGAGTTATAGATCTTATGGAGTTTCCACATATAATTTCAATAACTATTCCACCATATATACAATTCAATTTGAGTTTTCATAAAATGGACAAATTAAACTGTTAATAGGACATATAGCAAAATAATCCTTTAAATTATAAATATTTGATTTGGTCTAAGACTTCAAGGTAAATACTAAAGGTTTCTTTGTGAAGGTTTCAACATCTAAAGGGTTAGGTGTCTTGGGCACAATGTCCAATTTCTAGTATTTAGGGCATAAAGAAGTTTGTGTAGCATGTCATCAATTTCCCTTAGAAATCAGCTTGACCTTCCTTTTTCTGAGCTCATTTTGATCATTTGACCCCATGCAAATTTGTCCCTTTTTTGCTCTATGGCTTAATAAGCCATGGTGCCCAACTCATGAACTCCCTACTTTTGGATTTACGTATGTAGAATTGAACTTATTCATTTAGAGTCCATAATTCACAAGTCAAAATCCTTACTTTAACCATTACTAAGATATTTCTAATTTTCATTTAAATCTTATTTAAAACCAAATATATATCTTTATTTTAGTCTATAGGAAGCTAAGATTATCAATAGTGTCTGTTAAATTACCCTTCTTTAAAAGTGAAAATTTTATTGCAAAGTCTTGACTATTGATAGTTTAATACTAGCACCAAGGCAAATACATATTCAATTAGATATTTATATATAATGGAAAACTCCATTCAATTTTTTTACATTATGTATACATGTAAATTATGCTTATAGTTTTGAGATTTTCGATCTTAGAGAGCTCCATATAATTTCACAATAATTCCACCATACATACTTATTATCATGATACATGTAAATTATGTTTATAGTTTTGAGTTTTAGATCTTATGGAGTTTCCCCATATAATTTCAATAACTATTCCACCATATATACAATTCGATTTGAGTTTTCATAAAATGGACAAATTAAACTGTTAATAGGACCTATAGCAAAATAATCCTTTAAATTATAAATATTTGATTTGGTCTAAGACTTCAAGGTAAATACTAAAGGTTTCTTTGTGAAGGTTTCAACCTCTAGAGGGTTAGATGTCTTGGGCACTATCCAATTTCTAGTATTTAGGGCATAAAGAAGTTTGTGTAGCATATCATTAATTTCCCTTGGAAATCAGCTTGACCTCCCTTTTTTTGAGCTCATTCTGATCATTTGACCCTGTGCAAATTTATCCCTTTTTTGCTCTATGGCTTAATAAGCCATGGTGCCTAACTCATGAACTCCCTACATTTGGATTTATGTATGTAAATTTTAACTTATTCAAGCCCGCAAGGGAAGCCTCAACAACTTTTTTTAATTTGCATGTTTCCTACTAAGAAAATCTTAATAAACCATGTGTTTTGTTCTTATTAGCCCTTGATAACTTGTCTGGTGGCCTTACGAAATAAATTATGTTCACTGCCTCAATGAGCGATGCATTAGTCTCCACATGTTGGTTATGACCGCCTATTTGGTTGGTCATCTGGCCAAGGGCTAGTCCCAAAAAGCCTTCGACTAGAAAAGACATACTTTGAAATTTTTTATCACCAAATATAATTTTATTCAAAAAAATTGCATGCGTACATAATTATTTTCAAAAATCCATATAGAACTATTTTTAAAGTGCCTTTATTATTTTCTTACAAATCCATGGAATTAATTGTGCAAAAACATCTACTCCTTCCAAGCCTTAACAATATTAAGGTTATCTTCGCCCACAACCTAACAATTAGGCTTTAATACCAAAGAAAGAACAGTTTGCATCAATATAAAACTATTTCCACAAAACTTCATGAGTGAAAATAATGGAAAAAATAAACAAACATACAAATAAGATGACACACGATATATTGTAGAAAATTTGCACGAGGGAAAACCCAAGCCTCCAAAACTATCCACACAATGCATTATCCCATTAATAAAGATTACACTACAAATACATAGTCTTTGTGAATATGTCAAAAACATCAATCTCTCTACTTGCACCCCATGTGAACAAGTAAATGAAAATTATGTGACCTACGAGAGATGCTCAATCAACCTTAGCCAATAAGAAAAAGGTTATAAGAAAAAAAAATTGACAAAAAAAATGTGATAAATAAAGAGAGGGAGAGAATGGAAAATCTACAATCAAAGATAAAAAAGAAAAAAATGGTAAAAAAATTGAAAGAAAAGAAAGATAAAAAAATGTATGGAGAGAATAAAACAAATAGAGAGTCAGTGAGCAAGCAAGCGAGAGAGAGAGAGAATAGAGAGAAAACAATTAAGAAAAAATATAAAACTATGAAAATATAGAAATGGCCAAAGAAGGTAGATAGACAAAGAGAGATAATTGAGAGGATGAGAAAAATAGATAACAAATAAAAGATAGAAAATTAAAGAAAAAATTTATTGGTGAAACCATGGTTTATAAATTTCAATCTTATGACATAGAATTCATTGGTTTTACCAATTTTGATTAATTCTTTTGTATCTTTTTTTTTTTAGGTTGATTCTATAATACACCTATCTTCCCCTTTGCAATAGTGTTATGCAAATGTCATGAAGGAGGATAGGAATTATTCTAAGTTAATTTTGATCTAAGAGCATTGAAAAAATATGTTATGTTACTTAATATGAATGGATTGTTGGTGTATCAATCAATAGGTACACTAAAATCACATTATGATTTTTTTTGTAAATTGACCTCCAATTAATCAAAATATTCCAATCCAAACCCCTTTCAAAAATGATAAAAATATATGAACTTATTTTTCTTCTTTTTTTGTTGACTCAAAAGTATCCCTACGACCCAGCCCAATACCCAACCCGTCTTACCTTGGTCTTATATTTTGTCAAGTTGGGGTCGAAAAAGGATGAGTTGGGTCATAGGTATATAAATTCTTCTAAGACACTTTTGATCCAAAAGACAGAGGAGAAGTATGTTATGTTATTTAATACAAATGGGTTGTTGGTGTATCAATCAACATGTACACTAAAGTCACATTATGATTTTTTTATAAATTAATTTTCAATTAATCAAAATATTTCAATTCAAACCCCTTTCAAAAATGATAAAAATGTATGAGCTTTTGTTTCTTTTTTTTGTTGACTTAGGGTATCCCTGCGACCCAACCCACCTTACCTTAGTCTTACATTTTTCCAAGTTGGGGTCAAAAAAGGGTGAGCTGGGTCACAAGGATATAAATTATTTTAACGCATATTTAATCCAAAGAGCAAAGGAGAAGCATGTTATGTTATTTAATACGAATAGATTGTTGGTGTATCAATCAATATGTACACTAAAATTATATTATATTTTTTTTGTAAATTGACCTCCAATTAATCAAAATATTTCAATTCAAACCTCTTTCAAAGATGATAAAAATGTATGAACTTTTATTTCTTTTTTTTTTGTTGACTCGAAAGTGTCTCCATGACTTAACCCAATGCCCAACCAACCTTACCTTTGTTGAAAATTGAAGTGTTTTCTTAGCTTAATACTTTATAAAACCTTAATATTTCAAATCCAAATCCCTTTCAAAGATGATAAAAAGGTATGAACTTTTATTTATTATTTTTGTTGACTGAAGGGTATCCCTACGACCCCATCCCAACACCTAACCCGTCTTACCTTAATCTTATATTTTTCCAAGTTGGAATCAGAAAGGGGTGAGTTGGGTCACAATAATATAAATTTCTTTAAGGAACCTTTGATCCAAAAGGTAGAGGAGAAGTACGCTATGTTATTTAATATGAATGGATTGTTGGTGTATCAATCAATAGGTACACTAAAATCACATTATAATTTTTTTATAAATTGACATCTAATTAATCAAAATATTTCAATCCAAACCCTTTTTAGAGATGATAAAAGGGTATGAACTTTTTCTTTTCTTTTCTTTTTTTGTCTTAGAGGTATCTCTATAACCCAACCCAACGCCCAACTTGTCTTACCTTGGTCTTACATTCTGTCAAGTTGGGGTCGGAAAGGGATGAACTAAGTCATAGGGATAGAAATTCGTTTAAGGTACCTTTGATCCAAATGGCAGAGGAGAAAGATGTTATATTACTTAATACGAATGGATTGTTGGTGTATTAATCATCAGATACACTAAAATCACATTATTGTTTTTATGTTAATTGTTTTACAATTAATCAAAAATTTCCAATCCAAACCACTTTTAAAAATGATAAAAAGGTATGAACTTTTATTTATTCTTTTTGTTGACTTAGGGGTATCTTTGTGACCCAACCCGTTTTGTCTTAGTCTTACATTTTGCCAAGTTGGGGTCAAAACAGGGTGAGTTGGATCACAAGAATATAATTTTTTTAAGGCATCTTTGATCCAAAAGGTAGATGAGAAGTATGTTATGTTACTTAATATGAATAGATTGTTGGTGTATCAATGGACAAATACACTAAAGTCATAGTATAATATTTTTGTAAATTGTCTTCAATTAATCAAAATATTTCAATCCAAACCTTTTTCAAATATGATAAAAATATATGAACTCTTTTTTTTTTCTTCTTTTTTGACTCAGGGATATCCCTGTGACCCAGTCCAATGCTAACATGTCTTACCTTAGTCTTACATTTTGCTAAGTTGGGGTCAGAAAGGAGTGAGTTGAGTCACACGGATATAATTTTTTTAAGACACGTTTGATTCAAAAGGTAGATAAGTATGTTATGTTACTTAATATAAATTGATTGTTAGTGTATCAATCAATAGGTACAGCAAAATTATATTATATTTTTTTGTAAATTGGTCTCCAATCAATCAAAATATTCCAATCCAAACCCCTTTCAAAATTGATAAAAATGTATTAACTTCTCTTCTTCTTTTGTTGACTTGAAAGTATATTTGTGACCCAACCCAGCGCTCAACCTATCTTACATTGGTCTTACATTCTACTAAGTTGGAGTCGGAAAGGGATGAGTTGAATCACAAGGATATAAATTCTTCTAAGGAACCTTTGATCCAAAGGGCAGAGGAGAAGTATGTTATGTTACTTAATATGAATGGATTGTTGGTGTATCAATCAGCAAGTTCGCTAAAATTACATTATGATTTTTTTTGTTAATTGGTCTACAATTAATCAAAATATTCCAATCCAAACATTTTTCAAAAATGATACAAAGGTATGAACTTTTATTTCTTTTTTTATTGAGATAAAAGTATGCATAAGATTCAGTCCAACACCTAACCCACCTTACCTTGCGCTCTTACATTTTGTCAAGTTGGGGTCAGAAATGGATGAGCTAGGTCACAAAGATATAAATTCTTTTATAACATCTTTGATCCAAATGGCAGAGAAGAAATATGTTGTTACTTAATACAAATAGATTGTTGGTGTATCAATCAACAGGTACATTAAAATCATATTGTATTTTTTTGTAAATTGACCTTCAATTAATCAAAATATTTCAATCCATACATTTTTCAAAGACGATAAAAATGTATGAACTTTTTTTTCTTCTTTTTTTTTTTGTTGATTCAAGGGTATCTTTGCAACCCAACTCAACACTCAACCCACTTTACCTTGGTCTTACATTCTATTAGGTTGAGGTCGGAAAGGGATACAAATTCTTTTGAGGCACATTTGATCCAAAGGGCAAAGGAGAATGATGTTATATTAGTTAATACGAATGAATTGTTGGTGTATTAATCAACAGGTACATTAAAATCACATTATGATTTTTTTTTTGTTAATTGTTTTCCAATTAATCAAAATATTTCAATCCATACATTTTTCAAAGACGATAAAAATGTATGAACTTTTTTTTTTCTTTTTTGTTGATTCAAGGGTGTCCCTACAACCTAGCTCAACGCTCAACCCACTTTACCTTGGTCTTACATTCTATCAGGTTGAAGTCAGAAATAGATACAAATTATTTTAAGGCGCATTTGATCCAAAGGGCAAAGGAGAAGAATGTTATGTTAATACGAATGCATTGTTGGTGTATTAATCAACAAGTACACTAAAATTACATTATGATTTTTTTTTGTTAATTGTTCTTCAATCAATCAAAACATTCCAAATCTAAACGTCTTTCAAAAATGATAAAAATGTATGAATTTTCATTTCTTTTTTTTATTGATTCAAGGGTATTCCTACGATCCAACCAAACACCCAACCCGTCTTACCTTAGTCTTACATTTTGCCAAATTGGGGTTGGAAAGAGATGAGATGAGTGACAAAGATAGAAATTATTTTAAGACATATTTGATCCAAAGGGCAAAGGAGAAGGATGTTATGTTACTTAATACGAATTGATTGTTGTATCAATCAACAAGTACATTAAAATCACATTATGATTTTTTTTGTTAATTGGTCTATAATTAATCAAAATATTTCAATCGAAACCCCTTTCAAAGACGATAAAATTGTTTGAACTTCTATTTCATTTTTTTGTTGACTCAGAGGTATCCCTGCGACCCATCCCAACACTCAACTCTCCTTGTCTTGGTCTTACATTTTGCCAAGTTGGGGTCAGAAAGAGGTGAGTTGGGTCACAAGGATATAAATTTCTTTAAAGCACCTTTGATCCAAAAGACGAACGAGAAGTATGCTGTTATTTAATACAAATGGATTGTCGATATATCGATCAATAGATACACTAAAGTCACATTATGATTTTTTTATAAATTGGTTTCTAATTAATCAAAATATTTCAATTCAAACCATTTTCAAAGACAATAAAATGGTATGAACTTCTCTTTTCTTTTGACTTAGAGATATATCTATGACCCAACACAGTGTCCAACTCGCCTTACCTTGGTCTTACATTTTGCCAAGTTGGGGTTAGAAAAGGATGAGTTGAGTCATAGAGATAAAAAAAAAATTAAGGTATCTTTTATTTAAAAGGTAGAGGAGAAAAGATGTTATATTACCTAATACGAATGGATTGTTGGTGTATCAATCAACATGTACACTAAAATCGCATTATTATTTTTTGTTAATTGACCTGCAATTAATCAAAATATTTGACTTAGGGGTATCTTTGCGACTTAACACAACACCTAACCCTCCTTACCTTGGTCTTACATTTTGCCAAGTTGGGATCAGAACGAAGTGCGCTGGATCACAAGAATATAATTTTTTAAGGCATCTTTGTTCTAAAAGGAAGAGGAGAAGTATCTTATGTTACTTAATACGAATAAATTGTTGGTGTATCAATGAGCAAGTACACTAAAGTCATATTATGATTTTTTTGTAAATTGTCTCTACTTAATCAAAATATTTCAATCCAAACCCTTTCAAAGATGATAAAAATGTATGAACTTTTTTTTTTTTCTTTTGTTGACTCAAAGGTATTGTCGTGACCTAGCCCAATGCTAATTTGTCTTACCTTGGTCACCTTGGTCTTACATTTTGCCAAATTGGGGTCAAAAATGAGTGAGTTGGGTCACAAGGATATAATTTTTTTAAAGCACGTTTGATCTAAAAGGCAGAGAAGAAGTATGTTATGTTACTAAATATGAATGGATTGTTGGTGTATCAATCAACAGGTACACTTAAATTACATTTTGCCAAGTTGGGGTCGGAAATGAGTGAGTTGGGTCACAAAGATATAAATTTTTTAAGGCACATTTGATTCAAAAGGCAGAGGAGAAGTATGTTATGTTATTGAATATGAATGGATTGTTGGTGTACCAATCAATAGGTACACTTAAATTACATTATGTCTTTTTTTGTAAATTGGTCTCCAATTAATCAAAATATTTCAATCCAAACCTTTTTCAAAAACAATAAAAATGTATGAATTTTTTTTCGTCTTTTTTTTGTTAACTCAGAGGTATCTATGTGATCCAGCCCAATATCGAACCTTGGTCTTACATTTTTCCAAATTGGAGTAAAAAATAGATGAGCTGAAACACATAGATAAAAAAATTCTAAGACACATTTGATCCACAGGGCAAAGGAGAAGGATTTTATGTTACTTAATACAAATTGATTGTTGGTGTATCAATCAACAAGGACACTAATATCACATTATAAAAAAAATTGTTAATTGGTTTGTAATTAATCAAAATATTCTAATCAAAACCTCTTTTAAAGATGATAAAATTTTATGAACTTTTATTTCTTCTTTTTTTTTTTACTCAGGGGAATCCCTGCAACCCATCCAAACAGCGAATTCATTTTACTTTGGTCTTACATTTTTCCAAGTTGGAGTTAAAAATGGGGAGTTGGGTCACAAGGTTATAAATTTTCTTTAAGGCACATTTTATCCAAAGGGTAGAGAAGAAATATGCTATGTTATTTAATATGAATGGATTGTTGGTGTATCGCTCAATAATTACACTAAAATCACATTATGACATTTTTGTAAATTGGCTTCAATTAATCAAAATATTTCAATCCAAACTCTTTTCAGAGACAATAAAAGGGTATGAACTTTTTTTTCTTCTTTTTTTCTTTTGACTCAAAGGTATCTGTATGACCCAACTCAATGCCCAATCTGCTTTACATTGGTCTTACATTCTACCAAGTTGGGATCAAAAAAAGGATGAATTGAGTCATAGGGATAGAAATTCTTCTAAGGTATCTTTGATCCAAATAGCAGAAGAGGATGTTATATTATTTAATACGAATGGATTGTTGGAGTATCGATCAATAGGTACACTAAAATCACGTTATGTTTTTTTTGTTAATTGGTCTGTAATTAATCAAAATATTTCAATCCAAACTTTTTCAAAGATGATAAAAATGTATGAATTTGTATTTCTCTTTTTTGTTGACTTAGGGGTATCCTTGCGACCAAACCCAACACCCAACCCGCCTTACCTTGGTCTTACATTTTGCCAAGTTGGGGTCGGAACAAGGTGAGTTGGATCACAAGAATATAAATTTTTTTAAAGCATCTTTGATCCAAAAGGCAGATGAGAAGTATGTTATGTATGTTATTTAATACGAATAGATTGTTGGTGTATTGATAAACAGGTACACTAAAGTTATTATGATGTTTTTATAAATTGTCTCCAATTAATCAAAATATTTGAATCCAAACCCTTTTCAAAGATGATAAAATTGTATGACTTATTTTTTTATTTTTTGTTGACTCAGGGGTATCCCCGTTACCCAGCTCAATGCTAACCCGCCTTACCTTGGTCTTACATTTTGCCAAGTTGGGGTTGAAAAGAAGTGAGGTGGGTCATAAGGATATAATTTTTTTTAAGGCATCTTTGATCCAAAAGGAAAGGGAGAAGTATGTTAGTTAATATGAATGGGTTGTTAGTGTATCAATCAACAGCTACACTAAAATTACATTATATTCTTTTTATAAATTGGTCTCCAATTAATCAAAATATTCTAATCCTAACCCCTTTCAAAGATGATAAAAATGTATGAATTTATTTTTCCTCTTTTCTATTGAATCAGAGGTATCTTTGTGACCCAGCCCAACACCCAACTTGTCTTACCTTGGTTTTACATTCTGCAAAATTGGAGTCGAAAAGGGATGAGTTGAATCACAAGGATAAAAATTATTCTAAGACACCTTTGATCCACAGGGTGGAGGAGAAATATGCTATGTTACTTAATATGAATGGAGTGTTGGTGTATCAACCAATAGGTATACTAAAATTACATTATGATTTTTTTTGTTAATTTGTCTACAATTAATCAAAATATTACAATCCAAATCCCTTTCAAAGATGATAAAAAGGTATGAACTTTTATTTCTTCTTTTTGTTGACTCAAAAGTATGCATGTGACCCAACCCAACACTCAACCCGCCTTACTTTGGTCTTACATTTTGTCAAATTGAGGTCGGAAAGGGGTGAGCTGGGTCACAAGGATATAAATTTTTTAAGACATTTTTGATCCAAAGGGTAGAGAAGAAGTATGTTATGTTACTTAATATAAATAGATTATTGGTGTATCAATCAACAGGTACATTAAAATCATATTTTTTTTTTGTAAATTAACCTTCAACTAATCAAAATATTTCAATACATACTCTTTTCAAAGACGATAAAAATGTATGAATTTATGTTCTTTTTTTTTTGACTCGAGGGTATCCTTGCAACCTAACCCAACGCTCAATCCACCTTACCTTAATCTTACATTCTATCAAGTTGGGGTTGGAAAGGGACGAGCTGAGTCACAAGGATATAAATTCTTCTAAGGCATCCAAAGGGCGGAGGAGAAGAATGTTATGTTACTTAATACGAATGAATTGTTGGTGTATCAATCAATAGGTACACTAAAATTACATTATGATTTTTTTTGTTAATTGTTCTCCAATAAATCAAAACATTCCAAGCTAATCACCTTTCAAAGAAGATAAAAAGGTATGAACTTATCAAGGTATGAACATTTATTTCTTTTTTTTGTTGATTCATGAGTATTCCTACGACCCATCTCAACACCCAACCCATCTTACCTTGGTCTTGCATTTTGCCAAGTTGGGGTTGAGAAGGGGTGTCATGTTAGGGCGAAACTAATCCCCTGGGGATATATGCAACATTTTGCAAGCATAAGGTAAAATCGCACTTCAAAGTCAAACTCAAGACCATGGGTAGCATATCCACAACTTAAGCCTCATCTGCTATTTGTATGGGCTCTAAAATGAACCTAACTTCTATTCCTTCTTAGGAGAGATAATGAGGGTATGGAGGTCAATTTTTTAATTCAATTTTAACATAGATAAGGCAATTACTATATATGTCTATAGCATCATCAAATGATTGAAAACACGTTATGTATTAAAAATTGAAGGAGATAGAGAAAGATAGAGAGAAAACATGAAGGGAAGGAATGGGCTTGACAAATTAGATGCAAGGAAAGATAGCTGGAAAATAGATCAAAATATAAAATAGATAGAATGAGAAGTGAAAGATAAAGAGTAAAAAAAACAAAACAAAAGAAATGAATAGAGAGAAAGAGGTAGGGACTTGGTGAGACAACATAAAAAAGGTTGTGAAAGAAAGTCAAAAGACAAAAAGTGGACAAAAACTATAAAATATCAAAAAGGAATAATTAAAGTTAAAGAAATAAAAATATAGAAAGAATAGCGTAGAGATAAATAAATAAATAATGAATGACCAAAAAATAGAGAGAGAGAGAGTGAAGATAGAGAGACAACAAAGATATACTCACTAAAGCAATTTGAATAAATAATAAACACATTTAGAAAAACTTAGGAGAAGAGGGTCATTGGATGAATGTAGAGTTACCTCAGCCAAGAAAAGGTCTTAGGAGAAGAGGGTCATTGGATGAAGTGATCTACTCTAGATATTACATATAGAAGTGAATTTGGCTCATAAGATAAGTTTACTGGATCAATTTTCTAGAATAGAAGGTTGATCCACCATTATTTATGTGTATGAGGTAGATCATATGTGTTATGCCTTTGAGTATTATGATCTTCCCGAAAATGAATAGAATAAATGTGTTCTTATTGTAATGAAACTTGATGAATACATCCTCTGATAAATCTCAAAACACAAACCTCAATCATAGTGTCTATGGTTCTCTCTGAAATTTCTCCTAAGGTCTCTCTAAGAGTCAAAATCTATTATTTATATGTTTCTAAAGATTTGGGTTGTCTACTCAAATTTTTTATTATATCAGATTTGATTGAAATTAGATTTAAATGTCTATTATTGATAGTAATTCACTCTATGATGTTTCAAACTAGGTTTTTATGAGTTTTATCTGAAGTGTATGGATTTGCTGATGTGATGTGTCTAGATGTTTAGTGTCTTTTATGTAAGGCATATCTCCATGTGATGGATGGAATCTACTTCAAAGTAAAAATTAGTATATGATAAAAAATTTACTTTAAACTCATATCTTGGAAGGTTTAAAATTTACATGGTTGGAGTTTCTCTAGGCAAGGGTTCATTGATGTCATTAGAAAGTTCTTTGGTTTGTCATGTGGACAAGAAAGCATTTGTAGTTGGGATAAAAGGCTTTCTTGGTTGCATGCTCCTTATTAAGTTATTGTTTGGTGTATTGATTTCTTGATGGACAGATGAGTGATGTGGACAGTTGATTGATTTATTTATATCTATTTCACATCATCCCTATTCTTGATAACCTAATTTAATTCATTTGCAAAATCACTTAAGGTTCCACTCCCAATTGAATTCTTTAATGATGTTATGGATGTTCTTTCACAAATGAAATACTCTCCCTTTTATATCTTAAATTTTAGGAAGTCACACCTTTTCCCTTCAATAGTTACAATTCTTCATTATTACATTTGGATAACTAATAATCATTCAATTTTAGATAAGTTAATTTGTCCTTGATAAACAATGTTTTTAAAACTTTTATAATAAAGTAATTGTAAACACACACAATGTAATATTGTTGAAGACACATCCGACGTGAAGCAAACACATAGATACATGTAATGCATGAAGTATAAATACACATAAGGCACGAAGCATGCATGTAAGTCATACGCATGAATACATGCAAGTCACACATGAATACATGTAAGTCGCATGAATACACATAAGTCACAAAGTATACACATGAAGTCACAAAGTAAACTTGTAGGTCACAAAGTGTACACATGAATACATGTGTCACAAAGTATACCCATGAATAGACGTAAGTTGCAAAGTATACACGTAAGTCGCATGAATACACATAAGTCACAAAGTATACTCACGAACACATGAATACACAAATCACAAAGTATACACATGAATACATATAAGTCGACATGCAAGTCATGAAGTATACACTTGAATACTCATAAGTCAAAACTTAGTATACAATTGAATATATATGTAAATCACAAAGTACATTCATGAATGCAAAGTATACACATAAGTCACAAAGTATTCACATGAATACACATACATTGCAAAGTATACACTTGAATACATGTAAGTCATAAAGTACATTCATGGATACACGAAAGTCACAAAGTATTGTCATGAATACACGTAAGCCATGAAGTATACGAATACACGTAAGTCACAAAGTATTCACATGAGTACGTGAGTCACAAAGTATACACATGGAAGGCACATGCATATAGAAATGCATTATTGGCCTACTTGAGAAGAAGGTTGAATAGTTAATTCTAATTGAATAGTAGTTAATGTAGGTATGTCCCATAGGCTGACAGGAACATGCTTTGATACCAATTGTAATGTCCCCTTTTGGGATAACCCTAATTATTGCCCTAGAATTGCAAGTTTAATGTAGTTAGGGTTACAACTTAACAATTAAATTCTTTAAGCTAGACAAACCTCGGTTTAGGTCCTGCAATCATGTTAGATAATATTAAAATATAATTCATATGATCAAGCATATATAATAAATGTCTTATCAATTTAAACTAAATACCTAACTATTTGGAATAGTATAAACCACACGATATCCATAATGCACATTGGAAGTTGGATCATAATGGGACTTGGATGAGAAGCATGATAATTCCGTCTGAAGCTATCCATACCAAGCCCAAGAGCAGATGTACCATCCCTTTTGGCCCTCAAGTGGCACACAGTCATCCAACATGGGGTGGCATACTTGGTAGGAAAACTTGTATATGCATTCCCTACCCTAGTTGCCTTATCCATCCCTCTTACAATTGAAACTCCTCAAATTCATCTCAACAACCAATCCATGTAGAGGTTGGGGAAAAAGGCTACCATAGGAGGCCCGCAGACATCCTCTCCCTAAGCCCAAGGGCAGATATCACCCCTTGGCCCCAGGTGGAAGACACACAATCATCCACCATGGAGTGGCATACCTAGGAAGAAGTCTAGTATCTGCTCAACCTACTAGTATCTCCCCCATTCCTCCTCATAGTTGCTTGATGAGTAAAATAAATGCAAACTATGATAATAACAAAATATTTCATTACATACAATAATCATGATAGAGCATACAACAATAGTTATTAACACATGAGATGGCTATACAACAACTATTGTAATATTTATTGATTTTTTCCTTGAGTAGCAGATAACTCACTCAAGTTTGCCTCCTTTCCTTCTAATATTCACAATCTATTTGATGTTTTACTATATATTTGCAATTAAGACTGATTGATGTATCTAATCTACAGATTTCCTGTGTAGTGAATGTCCTTATGAAAATGATTGACGATTTAATATTTAGAAGATATTATATTTGCTAAGTAATGTACTTTCTCCTCTCAATCCAATCGATGATCCTTGCATTTGAGATATCCTTCATTTTATAGCCACAATGGGGTTGAAGGTCACACCTTTTCATTGTAATATTTCCACTAAAAGTCATGTCCCCGGTTAATTGTTTAACAAATCCTTGCCTTCATTTAATCGCTTTGAGGGATAATTAATTCCATTAATATTATCCCTCTCAAATTGTTGATCCTCTCTTAGATCATTTGCTACATTTGCAAGAGTGAATCGTTGATTTTCTTACATTAATAATAATGGTCTTATACTTTTATTTTATTGTTTTAAAACGAGTTTATCATTAATGCAAATAGTTTTCCACAATCTATAGTGATAGTTGCTTGAAGGTTTCTGGTTTTGATTGTGTGAATATTTTTTGCATCAATGTTTTGGATCACACTCAATGATCCATCATTAGGATGAAAATGATAACTCAAGGATAAGAATGATAAGTTGCAGACCAAGAATGCATAAAAAGGTATGAGAGAGGAAGGAGAAGGTTGCACAACAACCAAGGGACAAGAGGGCACTAACTGGACTGGAGAGAGAAAAGAAAAAGATGAGAGAACAATACGAAAAATTAAAAGAACTACACAAAGAACAATAAAAATAATAAGAAATTAAATATTATTCTTATTAGCAAGAAGGATAAATAAAATAAACTAATCTAAAAAGAAAAGAAAGAACCAAAGATAAGAGGAAGTAAAATTAAACAATAAAGACTATTAACAATAATAATAGTCTTATAAATATCTAATATTTTTAATGATAATATATAATATTATTATCTATTACCATTAAATAAAGGACAAAACCAAATTATTTAATATTGATATTCTTATCTATTCTAAATAGAAAAGAAGAAAAAATAATATTCTAATGATATAATCTACTAACATTATAAAATAAATGGAAAAACTATCAAAAAAATCATATAATCTACTAACATTATAAAATAAATGGAAAAACTATCAAAAAATCACAAAGATAATAGTTGATAATAAATTATATAATATTATTTATCATCAAAAGCGAAATCCAAAAAATAGAAAGAAATGGAAAAAAATAAAATAAAAAGAATGTAAAAATAACAAAGAAAGAAATTAATTAGAAAAGAAAAAACTAAGTATTAATGCAAGCTAAATCAATAAAGAAAAGATTAAAAAAAGTTTAAAAAAACAATAATATTATAAAGAAATGAAATAAGGATTAGTAAAAAAAATATCAAGAAAGAAATAATACCAAAGAGAATTGAGAGAAATTATTAATAAGGAATAAGAAAAAAGTTATCATTTTTAACGAGATCGTTATGATCTCATGGTAGAGAGATGACAAACATAAACTTAAAAAATGTCAAATGTCAATGCACAGTTTTACCCAAAGTGCCTAGGCCAAACCCTGGGTGTACCCATAGGCTATCCTAAACCCGTATTCTGCCAATTCAGTCAACTGTTCTACCAAACCCAACTTCTTAGGGTTATATAAATCTAACAAAAATAGTCTGAAACTGGCAATGGGGGTAGGAAACCATGATGACAATAATGTTCTCATATATACAAGCATCTTCAAATAAGGCAGAATTCAAAGAGTATCCTCTTTCGTGAGCCTGCTACAAGAGATAACTGACCAGCTACACTAAGATTTCATATGAAAAACATTCAAATATATGACACTAAATTTTTGTTCAAGAAAAACTGTGCCCATTAAATGTTCCTAAAAATGATTGAATTGTGATATGTGGAAAATTTTGCAAGTTTTGGAGCTTTATAAGCATGCAACTGTGTGTGTAGTGAGTGCATCTCTTTTCCATTTATTCATTCTTCACAGAGTTCAAATAATGACTTGTTCCATTAATTTTTTTTAAACGAGAGTCTACAAAAACTCATCACACTCAGTTACAATTAAATGAACTAGTTAACAAAGATGGATACTTGATGAAAAAGAAATGAAACCAGTATTGGAAAAGCATTAACGAGACACTTACTTGGTCAAAGTTAGGCTGAATTATCCCTCTATTGGGTAATGCTTTCTTCACTTCTGCTATTAAAGTTGGTAAACCAGTTTCTGCTGCACAAACTTTTAATCCACGAATAAAATTTATGTGAGGCAATACATGTGATAGAGATTCTTTCACACTTTCCAAATGCATGTTTTCTTTCATTTGTTTCATTCCAAAAAAAATTGTATAAAGGTTTAGTAGTTTGAGTAATAAAAATCATCAGACACAAAAAAATGAGAAGACCAAATCCCATAATACAGAGAAGTAAGCTAGAAAGCATCCCAATGATTGGTTTTCACTTTTCCACATGAAAACCTTCATGTCCTAAATATAGGCTAAAGTTAGGCCAGACATTCCTTTTACGAAGTTGCAGAGATTCAAACTTTCATATCAAGATTTGGGAATAGACCCACGGGCTATGCTCAAAATCCAGACAACCTTGATTAAGACGTGGAGTTTGGCATACAAAACTAAAGCTATAGATTATTGCCCTTCCCATTCACCATAATTAAGATGTTGAGTTTCACATACAAAACTAAAGCACGGTTTATTGAGAGTTGTGTTGGATTTATGGTGGATGGGAAGGGCAATGTACTGCTCCCTTTTTGACCCACAAACACTGATTTTTTGGTAGTTGACATGGATTGGGGTTGACTGGATTATGTTAGTTGTTAGATTTTGGTAATCTTCTAGTTTGTTAGCTAGTTTTAGTTGTGTCAGTTAAATAAAGCAGTGCTAAATTGTATGTAGACTTACAAAGCTAAGAAGGAGAGAAGTTCCTTATGGAAGTTCAATAGTGTGTGAAATCATCTTCCAATGACTTAAATCTCCTTTGCTTCTTGTGGTGATAGATGCCTTGACATGAAACCACTCTAGATGTTGTGCCCAATGGTTACTTGCATGTACTAAAATGTTGCGTATATTTTGAGAGTGTTGCACATGGGATTGGACCAAGATCTTGACTTGTGCCCTATGTGCAAGAACAAATGTAGGTGTAGATGTGGATATAAAACCCAGTTAAGAGTTTTCTTCCAAGTTGTATAGCATGATCCTTGGCATTGTGCAAGTGGTACATGATGAAAGGGTTGCACAAGAGTTGTAGGATGTCTTTTGTACTACAGGATAATGATTTATGGAGCTAGACAAGTTACACATGAAGCAAGAAGTTGTGCATAGGTACATGACATGGCATTTTGGGGCTGCATAAGTGGTTCATGATTTAGGGAGTTGTGCACATTTTTGTGGCATGGTTCTTGGAATTGTGTGGATGAGGCATGATGTTAGGAACTTCATGCAAGGTTTATAGGGTTGCACAAGTGACCAAGGAAATCATGCAAGTGCATTGTAGTGCACGGATGAAGGTACCTTGTTAATGTCCTATACCTCCAACTTGATGGATAGGCAATTGAACTACTCTATGTATTGTTGGACTAATTGGCCAATTGTTTAATGAAGATGGAGCCATTGTGCCAATAGCTCTTCTTTATAATTACGGAGATAAAACTGTGTCCAAATAGTTGCCTTAAAATCTATCCAAGTATCAATTTCTTGTTGGGTTGTCACCTCTAGAAGTTGAACATGAGATTACCACCAGGAGACAACTTGATTGTTCAAATGGACCTTCACTATTTGATTTGTTGGGGCTCTATGAGATGCGATGGCATCTTGAAATATGCCTCCAAATTGTAAATCTAAGCATTGAACTTTCCCCCATTGACTATACCATCAAAATGGGAATTGAATGTCTTGGAGTCCAACCTAAAAGCAAGTTGGGAATTTGTGCTGATTGAAGAAATGGAGCTACTGGTCAATTGTTGTCCCATGAATTGTTGGAACATGCTCATCTTTGCTGCATAAGCATAAGTCAAAATGCAGTTTTCCTTTAGTCTTTGGTTGTGTAGCTTTTGAATGAGCAACTGAGCCAAATCAGGCTTTTGTGTGAAGTGTGAGGACAAGTTGAACTATTCATCAAAAAGATTGATACAAATAAAATCTACCACTATTATTAGCAATAGTCTATAAGTAGTATTAGAAGTTAGAACAACAACAATGAGAAATTAGAGTTAATTTTTGTGGTGGAAAATTGAATGCTGAAACAATATCAGAAGAAAATTGATTGCAGATTTTGATAGTAAATTTTTTTAAAACAAGAAATTGCTTGGTCATTTTAAAGAAAAAGAATGCATCTCCCAATAATCTGAAATTTAATAAATAGCCATATTGATGTGAATCTTGGCTTTAGAGAGACAACATAGACTATTGACTAGAAATACGGAATTTTGGAAACAAACAAAAAAATCAGAAATTCAAAGTACCCAATCAGTAGCTGATGTGTTAGATATAAACAAGTAATATGTTAAAGGTTGAGTAATCTGAATTTTGAAAACAAGCAGAATATTTTAGACACAAGAAGGCCTAATCATTAGATGGTGTCCTCAATATACACAAGAATTATATCAAAGGCTGAGCAATCTGAATTTTGACATATGGGAAGGCCTGATTGTTAGATGGTGCCTTAGATACAGAAAGGCCTGGTTGTTAGGTGGTGTCCTGGATGTACACAAGTTTATCGATTGAGAAATCTAAAATTTGAAAACCCACATAAGATTTTAGATGAGAAAGTCCGATCATTTGGGCTCTGTACTGATTGATATGAATATATTGCTAGTTGTGTTTCTTAGGGAATATTTGCATAGGAAAAATCTGTTCTAGAAGCAAAAAAAATTAGAATGTCATTGAATACTTTTAGCTGTATATGTACTTATATATATTTCTGCATTTCTATGGTTGAGTTCCATCATTGTCAGAGTTTGTTTTGAGCCATTTCACATAATTAGTTGAGTCATTTGTAGGAGATATTGTTGTTTGAAATAAACATATTGTTAGAAATGTTGAGACATCTAGCTTCATTGATTGAGAAAGATTAAAGTTTATAGTGTGTACTTGCACATTGTTGTAATTTAGTACAACCGATTTTTCTTCATCAAGATCCTTTGATATTGTGTTGATACACCATATTATGACCTGCATTATCGAATTGATTTTCAGACATGGTTATGGAACACATGCATAGGTTGGAAAATTCAGGATGAATATATGATTGATGCAGAGTTGTGATGGAGAGACCAAGATTGTTGGTGAAATTCCAAATAGTGATAGCTGGTTTATATACAGATTATGGTAATAAGTAATAATAAAGTTTTTCTGCCATGAGCAGCTTTCTGTGTGTCAATTTTTCCAGTTCTGAATCACTGACTCACAGGTGTAGAGAGCACAGTGGTGATAGCTCAGAGACCTATCAATATACCTTGATTGAATGATCAGACAGTTTGAGTTCTTAATGCGATTGGAGCACTTAGAGGAGATTCACCTCCCATAGAGAGGCTTTTCATACAGACTCTTGACTAAGATAAAGCATGAGTAATCTGATATTGCAGAGATTGGTTGAGTTCATGGATGCTTACGACTTACAGTATAAGTAATCCACTATGACAGATTATGGTTTTCTCTCACTTGGAAAAGATAGAGAGTTTGTTTATAGTGGACATAAATGGACTCGTGATTAAGTATCATGTTGTACTTAAGATTTGTAGCATTTTGGAGTCGACCTGCATTAAATACAATCGCAAAGTAGAGATAATGGACATGGATTTCTTGTAGAGTTTAGGACCCATGATCATCAACGCGAGATACCACATAGATTTGGAAATTATACCTCTTCGACTTCAATAGATACCCATGATCATTGACTGCATATAGTTGATCCATGACAAGATTAAGGGAGTATTTTAGAATACTTTATTGCATGTATCTAATTCTAAATTCCTAGTACTGAAGTCTGCATTTACCACCTTGTTAGAATACTTAATTTCCTAGTTTGTACTTAAATTGCCACATTTGTTATGATTATTTGATGCCTAGATCGTCGTGCCCAATTATACAGAGGTGCTTGTGATATGTAATATATTTATATGTGGAAGATAATTAATAAGGGGAGGTATGCTGCATTGAGATTTCCCAATCCTGTATGTATTTATCTTTCCTTTTTGTTCAGTATTTTAACAGTTGGAACTTGGAAGCACTATCACTCTATTGGCCTATATGTGTGCTCTAAAAATTAGAGTTGAGTGTATTTAATACCTATAAATCCGTGTACTCTAGCTACAATATACAAGTACACAAGTTAGGATTTGGTTAAAGAAAAGTATAGTATGAAGAAACAACATCAAGCTTCTTAATCAAACTGATTATAATCTTTGTGCATAGCATCATGGAAGATTTACTATGTAAATTTCTTCAACCCAAACAAATTATACTTTAAGGCTTACTGGATTTCATTTTCAGTATTAAGTGGATTGTATATGGCAGCCAGCTATCCATCATAAGATCAGAGTAATTAACATCCTCATATACATAATCCACTGAAAATCGTCCAATAAACATTAGCAAAAGGGCTGCTATTTCAACCTTTGAAATACTTAGATGATCATTAAAAACAGAGATCATTTCAATCTGATAATTATCACACAAGGAAAAGACAAAGTCCCTTAATATATCTTTGGTGAATGTCATGCTACTTTAGGAAAAATAGTGATAACTGGTTTACTTAGAGATTATGGTACATTGAAATAATTGATGATACAATTTTTCTACCATGAGCAGCCCTTTTGCCAATGAGTGAAGTTGGAATCTCTCTTGGATTTTCTCTATCAAAGACATCTTTTTCAAACTGGATTAAAATTTGTGGCTTAAAATTGGACTTCGAGTGGGTTTTTAAAATAGTCAAGCAAGGGATTTATTTGGTCTCTTTATAAAGATTCCTTAAATGGGGCTTTTTGGTACTTATACTTGTCCCAAGATGCTGTAGGGAGATTTGCATCAAATCTATGTTTGGACTGGTGAGACCACAATTAAAAACTCCATTTTAGTGCTGTTGAAAGCAGTAATCGCAATTGCAATTGCATCACTGATGTATTCAAATACGGAAGCAGGTGAGAAAATTCTCATTCACATCACTTGCAGTCTAAGAAGAGGGTCATGTTGAAGTTGTAATCTGAGACTGAATTTGAATTTTAAGATGTCTATTCGACCATGTGACATGAAAATGACAGCTTTCATCAATTTTTTGGACTAGCTTAAATGAGGTAGGCAATTTACATTCAACCCACCTGATGAACAATGAGATCAACTATTTTTAATAATGGCTGGGACATCAACTATTCCATTTACATCATATGGTTGCAATTTGAGTGGCCAGATTTTTTCCCAAAGAGGCAGCGGCTTCTACATTATGCACTCTGTTTAGACTTTGATTTCGATGAAGCAAAATAGAGTGGAAAGATCATTTTAGCCCTAGTTTCTTTCTAATGAGATAATCATAAATCAGGTATATGTGGACCTTGAAATGATGAATCAAGCTAAAGAGGGGATAATTACAAAATCATTCGTGGGCTAGAGAGAACGTAAACCATCTAGGGTGACAAAAGACAACCAATAAGGCACTTCAGCAGCTATACTGACATGGTTCTCTACTTTTGATCTGATCTGGTTCTCCACTTTCAATTTGGTCTCCACACTGATCTGGTTCACTGCCTTCAATCTGCTTCTTCATTTTAAATGCCAAACCAGACAACCCGAGCAGTAGCAGCATATCCTCATCAGCAACATGTGACTTTCTTTTGCAGTGGATTCATTTGAATATTTGAATAATATCATAGTGGGAGAGCCTTAATTGAGTTAAAAAAAAAACATTCAAGATACTGATATCCATATTTTGCCTAAAGTGGGACACACATATGATGGTCTTTGAAGCTAGAAAATATCAAGCTTCTACCAGATGGGGCTACTTGTCTGCTACGCAGTTGAGAGAATACAATTTGCATTGATTGTAAGAATCATGCAACAGAGTCTGGAGAATATAATTTACATTGAGAGAATCAACCAGAACTTATACAGAAGTGAGCACACCTACATTCCTGGTGTAGGTGTATAGTTGTGGAATTTGAATGAACCATATTCCAAGGGAGTTAAGATATCCACAGGTGAGTTGGGAAAAGGAAATAAAGACTCTCTTGATATGTTACGTTGGGCTCTGGTCAAGATCTCAGGATCCGAGCTATACCCTGGTCATGATTTGTACAGCTATGAAGTCTTTTTGTGTTTTTATGTTTGTACATATGGGCTGTGTTCCAAGCATAAGTAAAATAACTTGTTTGTATTTGTCAAAAGAAGGCCAGACTAGCTAGATAGGAGTAATTTTTAAATTTATGTCCAGACTAGGTTGCTATACCGTATTTATGGACTATATAATCACCTTGTAGTTATAATGCCAAGGTTCTAGAAGTTTTAGCTGCTCTGATACTCTGGAAGCATAGATAAACTGTGTTGTCATATCTGCTACTACCATCAAATACAGTCCATTGGAAAATCTTATTATGTTGTATGTAAGGAATCCCATAGGCATTTTTTGTGTCTGCCAGAAATAGAATGCAAGCATTTTCTGGACAATTGAAACACAAAAACCTGTCATTGAGGAAAGTTTTTTGAGGAAAGTTTTGTAGCCTCTGTTTTCTTTTTTAAATTTCACAAGAGAGGAAACAGTTTAAACCCTGAATACCAGTCTTTTCTTAATCTTTTGAAAACAAAAGCAAAGAAAAAGTCAAGTTCAATGGGTAGAAAAATAACCTAAATGTTCGTCAAAGGGAATAGACTAAATTGATATATCATAGGGGCTTTCATGTGCTAATTGCTAGAACTAGAGGAGAAGTAAGGGAAAAATAAAGGGTGCCTGGGTTTACATCGCCAAGACACATGTAAGAAAGAAGATAAACAATTGCATCCAACTATAGATGACAGAATTTACCAATTAGCAGTGAAAGAAAGAAGATACCACTGTATAAAACATAAATTAAAAAAAATCAAAAAGCGTTGATGTAGAAGCTTGCCTGTGGAACCTCTGAGCCCTTATTCCAAACAATTTCCTCCAATATATTAGAAGAAGCAGAACTCCCTTCATCCCCACCGCGAGGAGCAAACCTTCTAATGCCAACCTCCTGGACAAAGCCCACTATTAACAACGATTAAAAAACGCAACCCAACACAATGCAGAATCCCCTGAAATGACGAGGAAAACATACGTAAAACATCTTATTCTACCTCTTGTGCAGATGAAAGCGGAATGTCTGTTGCTGTCACTGGTGTTCCATATCAATGCTTTGCTCAAAAAAAAAGTTGGAGCTAAATCTTGTGTATCCCAAAATAGGATGCTGAGTTGTTGGAAATGGCCTGCGACGGTCCTTGTGTGGGCTGAGAAAGGAAACCCACATGCCAGAGTTTCCATTATCTTTTGTCTTCTTACAACTCTAAACGACGCAATCCCTCACTGTATCCCAGAGCCTATACTGCTTTCTTGCGGCTGGTATGCCTTCAATGTATCCAGCTGGTCCAAACTTAGGATCGTCGGGTCATCCACCTTCATCACCGGGAGCAAATGGAATGCCAATGTATTGGCAAGGAAATTATAGGCCTCCTGCTAGACTTCCTCATTTACCACAACAACCCGTGCCTTTCCACCAACACCCAGGCGTAAATTTGTCTTCATCCATGTCTGCTTCATTGGCATTCAATAGTCCTTTACAGCAGCCTGTCAATCTTTTGTTTGATTCCCCTGCCTCTTCAGTTTTCTCAACCTCCATGCCTGTACAACAACAACTGATTCTGGATCAAAACTATCTTCATTACAACAGTCTCTTCGAAACAAGAAGTTAGTGTTGTTTTGACCCCAGCCTCAAGTAAGCCTCGTATCCGGACTGCTTTTTTTCATCGGTAAAACAAATCTCTACCTATTTTAAGAACTGTCTTTGATTTGAGGAATATATTGTTCATAATCTATAAAACAATTTTTCAAAATTATTTTTATATCTTAGTCTGCATTCCATTATTTTTTATGAAGGGCAACTCTTTTTTATAAAATAAAATAGTTTTAAATAAATAATACTTTTCAACATAAAATAACATTTAAAAATATTTAGGAGAAATGGCGAACGAGCTTTGCAACGGTCATGGAGGTCAACAATGGTTTGATGAGTTCAGGTGTGGGGGAAGAGGACAGGAGGGCCCCATAAGCAATTGGAGAGGGAACATAGAACATATTTGGAAGGAAGAGAGATGGGCTCGTCCTCAGAATAATAATCAGAATGGTCGCTTTCTAGAAGAACAGGCTCATGGGAATCATCGCCTGAACAAAGGGGAAAATTCAACTAGAGGTCGCCAAAGGAATGGAAAATACAGAAATAAAGCCTTTTGACGACCGCAGCAGCAGAATGGTGGAAAAAGAGGTCAAGGAGGGCTTCCTTGGCTGGGTAGATAGGGTCCTAGAAGAAACCCTAATCGTAGGAACGGTAATGGTGGAATGGTTTGGCAAAAGAAGTTGCCTGCCAAGGAATGGGAGGAAGAAAGGGAAGAATCCTCGATTAGGATAGGGGCCTGTGTGGCTCACAATCAGGTATTGAAGCAAAAGGAGAAAGAGCCAAAGTGGTAATCAACTCTTTGAAACTTCAAGCGGAGGTTTTGCGCCTAGAAAATCTAGGATTATTTGGAAAATGGTATGGAGCGGATTTTAATTGGGACTATTTGGTCAAATGGTGGAAAGAGCATTGGGGGCCTGATTTGCAGTTTAAAATGCTTCAAAATGGTTTCTTTTTGGTAACATGCCCTTCCAAAAGTATAAGGGATGAAATTGTTAATGGTGTTTGGGTTTTAGATGGGTGTGGTTTTTACCTAAGGCAATGGAGGGTTGGTTTCGACCCAGCCAACCATGAGGTTGAAACCCTTCAAGATTGGTATAGTTTACCTAATCTCCCATAAGAATATTGGGCTCCCACTATTTTGGAAGAAATAGGGAACCAATTGGGCACCTTTGTTTGCGCAGAGGAAAGGAAGTTGGAAAAGAAAAACTAAACATATGTGTGAATTTGTGTTGAAAATGCTCTAGTTAGGAATATATGGAGCGAGATTGAAATCTTAACAGACTATGGAAGATGGATTCAAAAGCTGGATAGGGACACTTTCACTCGCAATAATTTGGTTCATTCTTTGGGGTGCAGGAAATCTAAAGATAGAGCGGGGAAATCTAGTTCCCTGGATGTTTTGGAGGATCTACACAGATCAAAGGTCAGGGATTTAGAAGATGACACAACCCTTTCAAAATCCCCAAAGGCAAGGGTTTCGAAGAAGCAGTCCATGATCATATGGGATTCCCCAGCACCGCCCTCTAGTAACGGACAACCTTCTGTGACATGTCCATTAATAGATGCAAAGTCAAATGGGGTGGAAGAACTACAGGAGAATCAGGAGGGGCAGGAGGAGTAGAATGCGAACCTAGATGAGAAAATTTCTAAGGCACTAGGAATTCTGGAGGGCGATTGTTGGAATGTGGAGATGGACTCTTTGATAGAAGTGGGGAAGAAACTTGTGGAATTAGCAGTGGTGGCCAAAGCTAACTCTGGGGGGTTGGAAGAAGGGTATGACTCAAAAGGCTTAGAAAATGTGGTGGTGGAAGAAGGGGCAGGGACTTTGGAATTGCTTAGCCTACAATCAGGAAAGAAAAAGAAGTTGTCTAAAGATCTGGTGGCGGCTAAAACCAAGTTAGGAATCCATAGAAGGGATATTTTCAAATTAACACCTGATTGTGGTGAACACAAAAGAGGGGTTGAATCCCTGACCAGGAGAAGAGGAAATGGGATGGGGATGACAGTGGTCAGTAGAAGCTCAACTTCATGATTAAAGTAGGGAAGGGTGATGCCCTTCTTGAACATCAATGAAGCTCTTAACTTGGAATGTTAGGGGCTTAAATGCCCCTAACAAAAGGAGCCTCATCAGGCGCCATTTAGAAGTTTGTCAAGTTGAAGTTTGTCTTTTGCAAGAAACAAAATTGGGTGGTTCAGACTTGGTTAATTTTGGTAAGAAGCTGAAGTTGTGGAAATGGGTTGGTGTGGAAGTAGAGGGTGCTTTGGGAGGTCTATTAGTCATCTGGAAACCTCAGTCGGTTTTAGTGGAGACCTTGAACTTGAGTCGGCATTGGCTGGTTTGCAAGGTAAGGAGTTTGATCTCAAATCTTCAATTTAATCTAATAAATGTATATGGTCCATCTTTGAGTATTCAAAAAAGGTTGGTTTGGCTTGAACTAGATGGGGTACTGAGAGGGTTGAATCAAGAATTTTGCATTCTTGGAGGAGACTTTAATGCCATTCTTCGACAAGAAGACAAAAAGGGTGGCTCAGGGAAAACCCTGCAATCTCAAATCAAATTTTATAGTTTTGTGGAAAGGAATTCACTATTGGAAATTCCAACAGGCAATGGTTGCTTCACTTGGAAAAATCGAAGGAAAGGGTTTGGTAGCATAGCAGAGAAGCTCGGTAGATTCTTCTTCAAAGGAAATATGAGCATCTTCCCCTTTACCTTTGAAAGTAAAATCAATTTTGGGACTGGATCTGACCATTTTCCAGTGCAACTCCAAATAGTTGAGGAGAAGGGACCTATTCGATGTCCATTCAAATTTGAAATGATGTGGTTTAAGGATCCTCAAGTCTTGGGAATGATGGAATCGTGGTGGATGGAGTGCTCCCCGGGGGGATCAAGTATGTTTAATGTGGTCACAAATTTAAAATACGTGAAACAACAACTCAAACAATGGAATAAGGTTTGTTTCAAAAATATTTTTGCAGAAAAACTTCAAACGGAGGATGAGCTGGCTCTTTTGGCTGAATAAATCATGAATAATGGGATGAACAATGCTTGTTATACGAAGGAACAGGAGCTTTCCAAAAAATTAAATGATATTCTGGCAAAAGAGGAGATCTTTTGGCATAAAAAATCTAGGGATATCTGGTTAAAGGCAGGGGACAGAAATTCAAATTTCTTTCACAACTCCACAAAGGCTAGGAGGGAGCACAATAAAATGTCTTGCATCAAAGATGCGGATGGTTGTCTGATGGAGGACATTGTGGAGATTAGAGCTTCAGCTATTTCTTATTTCCAAAATTTGCTTAATGATTGGGAGGGATCAAATTGGGAGTCACATAAAGATTCTTTGCAATCCATCCCTAAGCTAATAACCCAAGATCAAATGGAAGCATTAAATGCTAAGTTTTCTGAAGATGAAGTGAAAGAGGCAGTTTTTGAGATGCAGCCAGAGAAGGCTCTCGGGTCGTATGGTTTTCCTGCAGCATTCTTTCATAAATGTTGGGGTTTTGTTGGAAGGGACATTTAGGAAGTGTTAAAAGATTGAAGAAGTAATAGAAGAGTGCTCAAGGAAGCTAATAACACTTTAATTGCTCTCATTCCAAAGAAGGAGAAGCCAGATTCATGGGAAGATTTCTGCCCTATTTCTCTGTGCAATACGATTTATAAAATTTTGGCTAAAGTGATAGCCAACAGATTGAAAAAGATTCTTCCCTCAATCCTTTTCGAGGAGCAAACAGGCTTTGCTCCTGGTTGTTCAATTTTGCACGGGGTGATAATTGCTTAAGAAGTCATTCATTCGGTCCAAAAACTTAAGAAACCAGTAATGTTGCTGAAACTAGACATTAAGAAATCCTATGATAGAGTAAATTGGAGATTTGTATTCAAGGTAATGGAAGCCTTTGGTTTTCAAAAGGATTGGATCTTTGGGTGGGTGGCTAGCCCGCATTTCTTTGTGTTGGTTAACGGATCTCCAGAGGGTTACTTCATCGCTTCAAGAGGATTGAGGCAAGGAGATTCTTTATCTCCTTTCTTGTTTATTATAATTGTTGAAGCCTTGGGGAGGGCGCTTGAAAATGCATGGAGGTCTAGTTGGATTGAGGGTTTGCAAGTAACTAGCAGTCTTCCCAATATTACTCATCAACAGTTTGTGGATGAAACAATGTTGTTTGGTGTTGCTTCAGTCAAAGAAGCACAAATATTAAATGGTATTTTAGAGGATTATTTTCGAGCTTCTGGGCAGGAGGTAAGCAAGGCTAAATCTGAGGTCTTTTTCTTTAACTCAAGTTGCTCCTGTGAAATTCAAATTTTGTGAATCTTAGGATTCAAGAAGGGTCAATTACCATGTAAATATCTAGGGCTCCCATTGGACAAGGGCTCTCAAAGCAGTAATTTATGGAATTCTATGTTGGAACAGTGTAAGGATTGGGTGTCCTCTTGGAAAAACAGGTGGCTTTCTTGGGCGGGAAGATTAACATTGTTGAAATCTGTCATTTCTGCTCTTCCCATTTTTATGATGTCTTGTTTATAGTTGTTAGTGGGTGCAAGCAAGGCCCTGAACCATGTAATGAAGGATTTTTTTTGGAAAGGCACCTTAGATCAAAAGAAATTTCCCCTTATAAAATGGAAGAAGGTTTGCGAGAAACGAGAGCGTGATGGTGTTGGTATGAGGAAACTTCTTTTCCAAAAACAAGGCATTGGGGCAAAAATTAGCTTGGGTTGTTCACTCTTGCCCTGATCTTAAATGGGTGAAGATAGTAAGAGAAAAATACCTGGAAGCATACCCTTATTGCTTTTTGGTAGAAAAATCTTTACCAAATGGGTCCCGTATTTGGAATTTCATCAAGCATTCTAGGGATCTAATTACAGATTTTCTCACATGGGAAATTAAGGATGGGAAAGAGGCAATGTTCTGGGAAGACTCATGGGAAGGTCTCCCAACATTAGTAGGGAGTCCAGAGCTCTTGTGAGTATGGGAAAAAATGGAGCAAGTTTGGGGTCCAAAAGTTTGTGATTGTTTGGACCTCTCTAATAATTCTTCTGAGGGCCTTCTTGTGTGGAAATCTGTGAGAAACATGGATCTTGATGTTCAGGAGATGGAAGCTTTTGAGCAAGAATTATCAAAAAGAAGAATATGGTGCAGGCAGGGGAGTGATCGCTTGCATTGGGATGCCTCTCCAAGTGGGATTTATTCGGCTAAAATAGGATATGCTATTTTGTCATCTTCAGGTGATGAAAGTTCAGTTGTTCCAACAAGTTTATGCTGGAATAAAGTTTTCCTCCCAAAAGCAGACATTTTTGCATGGGCAACAACTCAGGGGAGAGTCCTTACTAGGGATAGGTTTACTAAAATGGGTTATCATGGACCGTCTAGATGTCCACTATGCCAAGAGGCTGAGGAAACAGCGGATCACTTAAATTTAATTGCAAATTCACATATCAAATTTGGAGCTGGTTGTGCACGAAGATGCATTGGTTTACTGCCTTCCCCAGTATGTTATTAGCGCTTCTTAATGCCTGGCCTACTTATTATTAGAACTCTCTCTTTGGGGATTTATGGGTGATGTGTCCTTCAATGATTCTATGGGAGGTGTGGAAGGAGAGGAACATGCGCCTCTTTCAGGACAAGGAGCTGTCAATTCCAAGGCTATAGTGTAAAATTGAGGCATGCATTATAGAACTTTTCAATGCACGATTAGAGGATAAGAACCTAAAGAAAATTAATTTTGAAAAATGGGATGCTTGGATAATGAAACAATGGTTTGGGATTAAAGCCCTCCCTTTTGGAGGATCAGGAAATGCGGTGTCCATTGATATGCACAACAAAGTACAGTGGTTCCCTCCTGAGCAGGGTTGGGTTAAACTAAATTTCGACGGTGCTTCAAAAGGGAACTTGGGGCCATCTAGGGCAGGTTGCATTGTCCGAACCTCCACAAGTTTGATTTTGGGGAGACTGGCCAAGCCCCTTCTAGACAGTACTAACAATGCAGCTGAATTACAAGCCCTTCTTCTTGGTATGAATCTTTGCAAGGAAATTGGTATTAAAAATCTAGTGGTGGAAGGGGACTCTACTTTGGTTATAAATGCTCTCAAAACCAAGCAAATTCACAATTGGAGGTTAGGGGTGTTTTTGGAAGCAGCATTAGAGAAACTATGGAATTTTGAACAAGTGATGTTCAACCATACGCTGAGGGAAGGCAATGCTGAAGTTGATGCATTATCAAACATGGGAGTAATTGGTCCTGGTTTCAAAGAATGCAGTTTAGTGAGGAATTAAACTTTGTGGGCGGTTGGGTGCCCCCCCTTTTTTCTCTCCTTCACCCATTCGCACAGTTGGGTGGCCAGGTGGATGACATGGTGGCGGTGTGAGAGGATAAAGGGGTGTTGACGAGGGTGTGAAGGAAGGTAGGCATGTGGTATGGCTTATGAGGGGTCTGTGTCAGATCAAATAAGGGTGTTCCTTGGGATCGGCTGCTGTTTTAGGGAGATGTGTGGGCCTTGCCAAATGGTGAGGCACGTAGGGTGCAACGTCTATGGTAAATCATGCAAATAGGCTTGGTGGTAGTTGGTTTTCATTACAAGGTGTTGTCTTGGTTAAAGCATGTTTTTGGAGAACAAAATTCCCATGCATGGACAAATTGCCTTGCGTCACCTTTATTCCTCGCTCGTGTATTTTGGATTTGGCTTTCCGATTGTGAGATTTATTAATGTTGGTGGATGGTGGCAGTTCATTTGTGTGCTTTTCAAAATTTGTTTTATGTTGGTTGTCTTTCTGTAGGTGGTTTTCAGCTAGGGTGGCGATAATGGCGAAGCCGAGCCATTCCAAATTCATCATTATAGTTTTTGTGGAGGGGTTGGAATGTTTTGGTGCAAATACTCCCATTTCTCTGGTGGCGATGGAGAGCCAAGTTGCGTTCAAGGAAATCACAGATCAAAGGCTTAAATGCATTATGCTCGATGGTGAACCACTGGTCTTGGTAGCGGTTAAAATGTTGTTAGGGAGGGGTCACTTGGACAGAAAGGAGTATGCAAGGGACAATGCATACATATCCTCACGGTTCTTGGTTGCTATTCTAGACGTTGGTGTGTCCAAGGCAGATGCTAAAGAAATGTTGGTGACTCTCTTTCATGGTGATTTGTTGGGCAGCATGGAGGAGACCTTGAAAGCGGCCTTCGTGGGCAAAGGGATCTCGCATCCCTCTGATTTGGAGCTCCTCTAAAAGACTGACGAAGCTGTGAAGGTCTACCCCTTTCTCTTAGATTTGAAAGGGGTCGAGCTCATGAGGCACCGGATGATCTCGATAATGGTTGTTGAGTTTTTGAAACATAAGCTAGGGTTGGTGGAGGAGGAGGGCCTGGAATGGGTAGAAGATTTCTCTACGTTTGCAAACTTAAATGGGTTTCTTTGAGGTTCAACCTCTGTGACTAATTTGTCGTGTTTTTTGGCTATGGATTTTTGTAATGGGCAGGGTAACTGCCAATTTTGCTCTTTTTTTGAGCTTTTCCTGGGTTGGTAGGGGTTTTAGTATCTTCTGGTGGTTCAATGGTTATTTCCTGCACTGCAGATGATCTGTATATCATTTTCTAATATTTTAATAAAATATACAAACCTTACGTATAAAAAAAAACATTTAAAAATATTTAAACTTCAAAATTATAAATAAATATTGAAATAAAGTACATTTTATTAAACAAGTGAAAATAATTTTTAAAATGCATTAAAGTGTTTTAAGAAAAAAATAAAAATAATAATATAATTTTTTATTTAATTTATAAGACTTCCATTTTTAATATATAAGACTTCCATTTTTAATATTTTTTCTTTTTGACAACATATTTTGTGCTACTCATTATAATGTATGTCATTTTTTTTAAATGTGTGGTATTAAATATATTTTTTAAGTGGATGTGTGCCAAATCTATATGAAATATTAAATGTGCCAAATGTTTAAATTTTTTATCACATTTTATCCAATGCTAATTTCAATAAATCTCCATGCACTTTATATAAATAAAAATTTAATATTGAATTTGTATTTTCAATAAATTATTTAATAAATGTTTGCAAATCAATCTTAACCAAACCCTAATGCTAACTATATATCTTTACCCTAACCCTATCCCTAACCCTAACCATAATCCTAACCCTAACTATATTTCTAGCCATAACCCTAATCTTACCCCTAAAGCTAACTATATCTCTTAATCTTAACCCTAACCCTATTCCTAAGTCATTGTCTAACCCTAAACATAACAACATAGTGACATTAAACCTAACAATATCACTAACCCAAAACCTAACCCTAACCCTAACCCCAAACAAAATTAATAAACCTAACCCCATCCCTAACCCTAACCCTAATCCTAACTCTAATTAAACCCTAACCCTAACCATAATCCTAATCCTAACCTAATTCCTAACCTAATTAAACCCTA
>VDFB02324896.1:121286-137551 GCA_007258455.2 Sequoia sempervirens
AATTGTTATGGTCATGCTTAGGGTTAGGTTTTGAGTAGGATTAGGATTAAAGATAGAATTAGTGTTAAGTTCAGGGTTAGGATTACAGTTAGGGTTAAGATTAAGGATATGGTTAGGGTTAGCATTATAGATAGAATTGGGATTATACCTTAGGCCTAACTGCAATCCTAACCCTAATTAGATTCTAACCATAATCTTAATTAAATTCTAACCTTAATTGGACCCTAATCCTAAGCTTACTTGAACTCTAACCCTAACTTTTAATACTAATTTAATCTTAACCCTAACATTAACCCTTACAATAATTAAACCATAACTATAACCCTAACTCTAATTGGGTCCTAACCCTAACTGATCCTCATTCCTAACCCTTTAATTGAATACTAAACCTAACTTTGATTGTAACCCTATTTGAACCCTAACTATAACCCTAACCCCAAGCTTTATCATAGAATCCTCACCCTAACCCTAATTGAATGCTAATGTACACTAGCCCTAATTAAATATTAACCCTAGTTAAACCTTAACCCTAATTGAACACCAACAATAAACCTAACCATTATTAAACCCTAACCAATAGATCCATAATTGAACCCTAATTGAACACTATCCATAATTATACTCTAACCATAATCAGAATTAAAATCTAACACTAATTTATCCCTAACCGTAATTGAACTCTAATCCTAACTCCAAACACTATTTTAATCCTAACCCTAATTGGATCCTAACCCTAACACTAACCTTACACTAATTGAACCCTAACTATAATCTTAAATTTAATTCTAATTGAATCCTAACTCTAATTGAATCTTACACCTAACCTTGATCATAACCCTATTTGAAAGCCAACTATAACCCTAACCCCAAGCTTTATAGTAGAAACTTACCCCTAAACCTAAGACTAATCCTAGTCATAACCCTTACCCTAACTCTAAACCTAATTGAAACCTTACCCTAACACTAATCTTAACCCTATTTGAACCCTAACCTTAATTGAACCCTAATCATGATTGAATCCTAATGCTTACCATAGTTAAACTCTAATTGAACAATAATACTTTATAACCCTAGTTATAACCTTAATTGAACCCTAATCATAATTGAATCCTAACGCTTACCATAGTTAATGTCTAATTGAACAATAACACTTTATAACCCTAACTGAATTCTAGTTGTAACCATAATTCAGCCTTAACTAAACTCTATTTGCACCCAAATCCTAATACTAACTCTAATTGAACCTCAATAACACTTACCATAGTTAAACTCTAATTGAACAATAACACTTTTTAACCCTAGTCATAACCTTGATTGAATCCTAGTTGTAACCCTAATTCAACCTTAAATAAACCTTAATTGTACCCAAACCCTAATACTAACTCTAATTCAACCTTAATAATTAAACCCTAATTACATGCTAGTCCTAATCCGAACCCTAATTGAATCATAAACTTAAGCTTTATCGTAACTCTATTTGAACTCCAACTGTAACCCTAACCCCAAGCTTTATTATAGAACACTAACCCAAACCCTAACCACAATCATAACCTTAAGTGAACACTAACCCTAATTGAGCAATAACCTTCACCCTAATTTAATCTTATTTAATCTTAACCCTAATTCAATCATAATAGTAACCCTAACCAAAATTGTACCCTAACCCTAACGCTAATAGTAACTCTAATTGAACCCTATACTAACCCTAACTATAATCATAGTTGAACTCTAACCCTAGAATTAAATCATAACCATAATTAAATTGTAACCCTATTTGGACCATAACCTTAAACCTAAACCTCCATTGGAATGTAACTATAATTGAACCCTAACCCTAATCTTAGTCCAAAATCTTATCCTAATTGAACCCTAAGTGTAATTAAACCCTATCCAAAACCCTAATTTAACCTCATGTATTCAAGTTATTTTTTCCTTTTGATTGATTTATCTTTGTGATCAAATCTCTGATTTATCTTAAATCTATTTATTTATTTATTTTATCTTTTTTAATTTATTTGAATCTTTGTGATAATTTTTTATTTATCTTTTATCTTTGATTTATTTATTTCATCTTTTAATTTATCTATCCTAAAGATTCTCAAATCTTTGTGACTAATTTTTTATTTCTCTTTGTCATTAAATCTCTTTGATTTATTTCTTTGATCTTTTAATTTATAATTTTATCTTTGATTCATTTAATTGATATTTTAATCAAATCTTTATGATCAAATCTCTAATTTTCTTTTTGATTGATTTTTCTTTGATTTCTCTTTTTATCAAATCTCTTTGATTTATTTATTTGATCTTTTAATTTATTTAATTTTATCTTTCATTTAATTATTTGATCTTTTAATTAACTTATTTTTAATTTATTTTGTAATAAATATTTTCAAATCTTTGTGATTTATCTTTGATTTATTTTTGTGATCAAATATTTTATTTTGATTTTTTGTTTCAACAAATTTCTTTGATTTGATTTTCAGTTTTATCAATTTTTTTTCCTTTGATTTTTTTGTTTCATCAAATCCTTTGATTTTGATTTTGTTTCATCAAATCCTTTTTATTTTGATTTTTTTTGTTTCATCATCTCTTTGATTTTGAATTTTTGTTTCATCAAATCTCTTTGATTTTGATTTTTTGGTTAGTTCAAATGTCTTTTATTTTGATATTTTTATTTGATCAAATTTCTTTGATTTTGTTTGATCATTCAATTGTTGGATGTTTAAATAGATTATCTTACATCTATTAACATAATAGAAATATATATAACAATAAATATTCTTTTATAATAAAAATAATACACAAATTAAAAATCATATAACAAGATTAAGGACACTCAAACATAATTAAAATATGTTATTTTTAAGACTTTGCATGGCGCTCTGCACCTGCATGCTCACTCACGACCATTGAGACCTCGGGTGCATGTCATATTCTTTTGCTACATGTGTCTTCTCTCTTCTAGATCGATTTGTTCATGACATGTTGCGTACAGGGAGGGGTTTTTAAAGCTTTTGGGGGAGTGCTTTGCTTAGTTCAAACTTTTCTCTTTTGTTCCTTGTCGTTGGTTCAATCTTTTGTCTATCTGGAACGACGTTTTCTAAGACGCAGTGATTGGTGCTTGAGCCCACGGTGGCTTGGAAGCTGGGTGTTGGGGGTCTATAGTGTGTGGGTGGCCCTTTGTCCTCCAATCTCTTCTATTTGTTGTGTGGGAGTGAGAGGATTCCTAAGTAGTGGGAAGGGGGGTGGTTGGTGGTAGTGTGGGGGTGGAGTGGAATTAGTGTAGCGGGTGGTGGTATGGGTTGGGTGTGTGGCTCCCCACATAGTGTTGGTTGTTGTTCTTGCTCTACATGCTCGTCTCGGGCATTCCGATGTCTATGTCTCAGGGTGAGACGTCCAAGGAGTCTCCTGATATGGACTTTTGGGCTGTGATCAGTTCAAAATCTCTGAACCATGGTATGAAGACCTTTGGTAATAATTTATTCTCCCTAGATACAAGAGTTGGTGGTGTAGGTTTGCATGGTGGCTCGTGGATCATGAAGATTAATAGTTGTCTTGAGCAGTGCAAGGAGCGACCAAAATTGGTTATTTCGCTAGAGATGATTGTTGAGGATATAAAATACTATTCAAATCACTCTTTATATTGCAAGTTTTTGGGGATGAGGGTCTCTTTGTAGTTTTTGGAGTCTTGGGCCCAGAGGACATGGGCACCGGAGGGGGAAATGGAGATCATGATAGTGGCCAACAATTACTTCATGGTTACTTTTAATTGTGTGGCCGATCACATTAGGGTCTTTGAGGGGGGTCTTTGAGGGGGGCCCCTACTTTCATAACCAGGTGGGACTGTTTATCAAACCTTGGTATGCAGGCTTTAACCCATTTGAGGAACTGTCGAATCGGGTTCTGGTGTGGGCTCGTCTACCTTGGTTCCTAGTGGAATGTTGTCGAGAGGATGTTTTGCACTTTCTAGCCTCGATGCTTGGAAAACCAGTTGGGTCTTCGTCACAAACTTTGGGTAAAAAGGTAATGAGTTTTTCCCGCATTTGTGTTGAAATTGATCTAAGTAAGCCTTTGCTTGATGTTGTGGATATGTGTGTAGGATATTACTCTTAGGTGCAACAATTGGATTATGAGACAATACCCTTTCGATGTCACCTTTGTCATGGATACAGTCATTTGCAGCGTAGATGCCCAAGATTGAAGCCAGTGGAGTCTTAGCCTTCACAGCCTCCTCAAAATTCCCCTAGGGCTGAGGAGGGGAAGGGCCTTGCTCCTGGTGAGGTGGTTGGTACTGATGGTTTTGTTCAGGTCAAGAATCATAACAGGAACCAAGGTCAAAAGAGGACCTTAAGGAAAGACCACGAAGATACCTTTCTGCCAGAGGTTTGAGGTATTGGATGATCTCAGCCAACAGGAAGTGAATCCGCGTTTGATGAGTTTGGATTAGGGGGTTGTGGGTTCAGTTTAGGAGGGCCCTATTTCTGATGTGTCTATTAATCCTGCAAAGTGTTGTTGCTTTGCACATGGATACTGATCAACAACTGGTGGTCTCTAAGGTGTTGGTTCCTTCTGTTGAAGCCTTGAAAGGTGGGGGGGATTCTTCTCATCATGGGCGAATTGTGGGATCAAAAGCAACCAAGAGTTCTAGGCCTTCTCCTTAGCTGGGCCTTTTACAAAAATATCTTAAGAAAAGTGGGGCCAAAAAAGATGCTAAAGGTAGAAAGAAGGATTTAGAAAAGATTAAGTTGATTGGTGACACTTTTGTGGAGTCAGGGTCAGTGAAGACTCTGGACTCTCATTTTTTGAGCCCCTTGAAATGATTGTTCTATTGTGGAATGTTAGGGGCTTGAACAATGGCCCTAGAAAAAAATTGGTTCATGATTTAGTTAGAAATCAAGGTCCTAATGTTCTTTTTATCCAGGAGACTAAGTTATCTGTTGGTACTATGTTTGGTTTGGCTCCTAAGTTGTGCAGGAACGGGGAATGTCAGTGTATCGGTGCTCATGGGTCTTCTGGGGGTATAGCTTGTTTGTGGAACCCGCGGAAGATCCGTCCTCTTTGGTGGTTATCTTCTAAGTCTTCTATGTCTATGATTGCTTATAGTTTTGAGACAGGGGAGGTTTTACTCCTTTCTAATATTTATGCTCCTATTGACTTTCAGGGTAAGAAATTACTATGGTCCCACATTAGGTTGGTCCGCAGTTTGGCTCCTTTTCATCCCTGGATTTTGGCAGGAGACTTTAATGCTATATCTGAGTTGGCTAAAAAGCATGGTGGTATTGCGAGGCTGGAACCCTCTACATCGCTCCTACGTGACAACATTGATGCTATGAATTTAGTGGATATTAAACACAATAATGGTAAGTATACTTGGAACAATCACAGGGTTGGTGAATACTATGTTGCTGAGAGATTGGATCGCTTCCTCGTTTCTTATTACTGGGTTGGTGGTATGTGGTCTTCTTGTTCTGAATTCTTGGATTGGAGGGGATTTGATCACTAGCCTTTCAAGCTTGCTATTGAGTCAACTCGTGTGCCTTGTGCTCCTTCCTTTAGATTCCAGCTCATGTGGTTGTGGGACCAGTCTCTGTATGATTATATGGCTGACTGGTGGAGGAGTGGTAGACCTTCTTTTGGTATGGCAATGTATACCTTTACAAAATTACTTCAACATGTGAAATATCATCTCAAGCATTAGAATCGTCAATGCTTTGGGAATGTCTTCCAAGCTAAGGCAACTATTCAGGTGGAATTGAATGGTATTACGAGATTGATAAGGGAGGATGGGGTAGCTGAAGAGTTGCTTCAAGAAGAGGCTTAGGCTTTGAAAGCTCTAGAGGAGTGTGAGTTGTGGGAGGAATTGTATTAGAAACAAAAGGTTCAGATAGAGTAGCTTCAGGAAGGAGATAAAAATATAGCTTTTTTCCTCAATTCGGTAAAAGCCAGGAGGCACAATAATTCTATCTCTATTCTAGTGAATGGTAGAGGTGAGCAACTTTCATCCTTTCCTAAAATCTCATGGGAGGTGATGCAGTATTTTTCCTCTCTTTTTACGGAAGACTTGCTTGGGGGATCACCTGAGGAAGCCTATGTTCTTTCTTGTATTCCCCCTCTGGTTTCTAGGGAATTGAATGAGCAACTTATGAGTGAAATCACGCTTAAGGAGTTAGAGGGGACTATTTTCTAGATGAAGAAAGGGAAACTGCCTATTCTTGATGGCTTCTCGGTTGAGATTTTTCAAGAATTTTGGGATATTGTCAAGATGGACCTATTGGCGGTTGTTCAGGAATCTTAGCGAAATAAGCAGATTCTAAGGGCTTTAAATTCTACCTTTCTTGATCTCATTCCTAAGCGTGATGGGGCTGATAGGTTAAGTCAATTTCATCCCATTTCTCTTTGCAACATAATTTATAAAATTATATCTAAGCTAATTGGTGACAGGTTAAAAAAGGGGCTCAAAGAACTGATTTCAGAGGATCAGAGTGGTTTTGTGGCAGGTAGGAATTTTTTGGATGTGATTGTTATTGCCACTGAGACCATCATTCTATGGCCAACTCCAAAGAAAAGGTGATGTTCATTAAGTTGGATATGGAAAAGGCTTATGATAGGGTCAGGTGGTCCTTCCTTTGAAAGGTTCTCAGTACTTTTGGTTTTGAGGAAGAATGGATTCAATGGGTTATGAGTTGCATTACTTCAGTTTCCTTTTTTGTGCTAATTAATGGGGATCACTCTGAGTTGTTTGGAGCTTCTCGGGGGCTTTGTTAGGGGGATCCCATGTCTCCTTATTTGTTTCTTCTCCTTGTTGAAGGGTTGGGGTGGTTGCTTAGAAGAAATGTGGAGGTTGGTCTCATCTAGGGTTGGCAGTGGGGTGGTGACTTACCTCTGCAGTCTCACCTACAGTTTGTGGATGACACTACTTTGATGGGTATGGCCACAATGAGAGAAGCTGCTAATATTCGCAGGGTGTTGGATGTTTACCTGATTGCCTCGATTCAGTTGATTAATGAGGATAAGTATTCCATCTTCTTTTTTAATACCTCGAGCCCATTCAATAGAGAATTTATCAGACTTTGAGATTTCAGATTGGGGCTTTTCCTTTGACCTATCTTGGTATCCCCATCTCAGTTGGTAGACTGCCTAGGGAGTCTTGGAAGAATATTTTGGATAAGTTTCAGGTGAAAGTTAATCACTGGACTCATCGATGGTTGTCCTTTGTTGGGAATGTTCAGCTAATATTGTTTGTGGTGCAAGTATTGCCCATTTATAGATGCACGCTCTAGGTTGCCCCGGTGAGCTTTGTTAAGGAGTTTGATTCAGTTATAAGACAATTTTTATGGGCTAGTTGTTTGGTGTCTTCTAAATGGAGTCTGGTCAGATGGGAGGTTGTCTGTAGCCCAAAGAAGTATGGTGGTCTTGGATTAAGGTAGTTGGATTTGATTGGTGTGGCTCTGGCTACGAAATTGTATTGGCAATGGTGCATTGAGCAGGATAAGATTTGGGCCAGGATTCTTTCTCAGAAGTATTTATCGGGGATCCCTCCGCTTGATCTCCCTTGATATCCCCTGGTGGGGAAAGGCTCAGTGATTTGGGACACTCTCAAGAAAGGGGATAATCTTATTAAGGAGGGATTATTTTGGATATGTAGAAAGGGGACTGGGGTCTATTTTTGGTCTGACTCTTGGGATGGATTTCCTCCCATAATCTCTCAGTTTCCAAATTTGTTCAATCTTTGCCAGTGGTTTCTTGAGGTTGGTTGGTCATGGGTGAGTGACTTTAAATCCTTCTCTTCTAGTGGGTTGTTAGAGGTGGCAAGATGGAAGTCTCCTGATGCTTGGTCTGATGTTTGTTTGCAAGAGGACTATGCTGAGCTGCAAGGTATCCTTTCCAGTCGGCAGTGTAGTTCCCTGCGTGATGAAGATGTACTAGCTTGGTCTCCTAATCCTAAGGGTGTCTATATCGTTGCTTCTAGAAATCAAGTGTTATTGTCTCACAAGATGGTTGGGGAGGAAGTGCAGTGGTGGAAGAGGGTCTGGAATAAGTTCTCTTGGCCAAAGTGTAATTTCCTTTTCTAGATGTTGGCTTGGAATAAGTGTTTGACCTGGCATAATATTTGGAAGAGAGGTTTCTAGGGCCCTTCTGTCTGTGTTTTGTGTTTGGATGCTGAGGAGGACTTTACTTGTTTTTCTGATGTCCTTTCACTCTACAGTTTTGGCATTTTTGGTGGGGTGTTTGGTAGAGCCCTTGTGTTCATGCTTCCTCCTTAATTTATTTTTGGTATGGTTTGGGTAGGCCTCTTTCTTTGGCTTCCTTCTTGCAGGATGTGTGGTTGGTGGGGCCTATCTTCATGCTGTGGAAGATTTGGTTTGACCGAAATCAACACATCTTTCGTGGAGAGAAGAAGTTTGTGCAATAGGTCTAGCAGAGAATACTGGGCATGATTCAGGAGACTGTGGATGCTAAGTGATGTGATTTTTCCCTTGGAAAGAAGGGACGCTGAGGTGGTGGAGAGATTGGGGATTCAAGGGTTATCCATGACTTATGCATGTGTCAGGAGAGGGAGAAAGGTAAAGCAAAAAATTCATAGGATTGGTTTTTGGCAGCTCCCTCCTGATGGTACTCTGAAGATTAATATTGATGGATCCTCAAGGGGCAATCCTAGGCCTGCTGGTATTGGGGGATTTGCAGGGATTCTTCAAGTTTGATGATATTCTTCTTTTCAATACATGAGGGGATGCAAACTATCAACATTATGGAAGGGATGGCTATTATTTGTGCCTTGGAGCTTGGGCTCATGCTCTGGGGTGGAGAAAGATTATATGTGAGTCTGACTCCCAGGTCTTGATCAATTTTCTTATTAAGCAGAAAGTGGTGGGTGTCAGTTGGTAGTTGGCTATGATTGAGCAACAAATTTTGTAGGTTAGTTCGTTGCTAGAAATGGTGTCCTTTGTTCATATTCTCTGGGAGTGGAATCAAGTTGCTGACTGCTTGGCAAGATGGGCTTTTGAACATTTAATTGGCTGGAGAATTGAGGAGTGGGAGTTGGTTCTTTAGGTGATTCACCATGATTTGGAAAGAATTCTTGCTGAAGATAGGGATTGAAATAGAGTTGGATGATTCTATTTTTATGTAATTGATGGTTTATGGGACTTCGGTCCTTTGCTTTCTTTGTAATGGTCCTTTCTGATTTTCAATAAAGTTTTTACCTCTTTATATATAAAAAAAATCATATAACAATAAAAATCATACATAAATTAATTTTATTTTATATAATTATCTTGTCTCAATGATTTGATACAATTTTTTCATTATCCTTCCTCAATCAAACAATATACAATACAAATTAACAACAAAATAAAATCATACATTAATAATAAAATCAAAATTAACTATTAATGTATACTGCATTTTTAATATGCCCTTTATTATTTAGACTTGATAACTGATCATTTTTTATAGTGTAGTAATAGAATCCTATTGCAATTCTAGCCCACTAAGATCACCTCCTCTTTCTTTTGATTTCTCTAGGCAGTCACATCCTTGGAATTAAATATAAATAGTTAATATTAACTATTATTTTATTCTCTTTAATTTTTTAAAAAATTCATAATATTTTGTTCATTATTAAACTTATCATACCATGATATGGTTGGTCACATGACTACAGATATCAAAAGTGAACAATCTTCATCATCATGGCTCTAGCATTCTATTTCTCAAACTTTTGAGCACAATGATTGTGTGCTATCTTGAATCTTCTCACAAAATTTAGTATATCACCAAGCAAATAATTCATAATTTAAAAGATGAATTGCCATATAATGATGTGGTATTTCAGAAAGACTTAACAATACCAATCAACCTGGATGCTTTTGATTATTTGTTAGAAGGATTTATGTAAAGGATTATTGGGCAATTGGGTGAGAGCTATCTAGTCACTATAATAAACATGATCTCTCAAGAATAGATGGAAATTCCCAATATAACTAATCTACCAAAATAGTATGAATGAAAGAATAATGAAATTATCAGGAAAATGAATTGTTTTTATGTACATATTCTGAATGAATCAGTGATGCAATGTCAAGTTTCAGATTATAGTAACCATGATTGAATGAATTGGTTATAAGGAGATGCCCCAAAACATTTTGCTTTCTAAGGAAGAATTGCATACAACACCCATGTGTTGATATGATTTATGTAGTCTTTAGAATGTAACATGCATTCACTCCAACTCCTTTGCCCTGAATTAGTAAACCCCAAATGTTCATGCAACCCACCTTACCAAAATCTTGCATTTCATCTTAATACTTTGAGACGTAATAAAAGAAGCTACTTGATACAATGTATGAGAAGATGGTAAATTATGAACCTGTGATTTCTAAAGAAGCACGACCCCTCCATTTCCTAAGCCATAATATCCTCCCTACATGTGATCAAGCTTACGGATCGCATTCGAATCACCAAATGGAATGTCCTCCTACCCCATACATTTTCTCATCTTTCTTTTGTGTCTGTGACTCCCTCTACAAATATAATTCAATTTGAATGCATAAAACAAAGCAAATGAATTCAAGAAGTAAAAAAACAATTGATTTCCACTGTCATGCTTCAACCTCTACTCCAATCTCTCCCAGCTTTACAAACCTTATCAGTGCTTTTGGATACAGGAAAAATCAAATAGCGATGGCCAAAAGGCACAATAAATAGTCATCGCGCATTCTATAACGTTCAACCCAATTTTTTCCTCTCATAACTGCCAGCTATCACCTTGATGATTTTCCATTAAAGAAAATCTAAACATGCATGATGCGTTACATTCTGCAGGGAGTGGAAGATTTTTTTAAAATAATTTTTTTAAATCCTTTTGCCACATACAACCGCCTCAATAATGAAGAAGGCATTAAATAATCTGTCTCCAAAAATATTCATGTCACTCCAAAAATAGACTCAATCCATTGCTTAGAGGAAAAAATATGATTTCTTTAGAATAAAGAAGCCGTCCACAATAACCGGCTGCCTTATTTATTTTGTGCCTCTTCCTCTTCTGGAAAGCACCCGTCAAATTTTTCAAAAAGGCCTAAAATGTTAACTAAGATTTTGCTGTGACTGTAGATCGCCTCTCGACAAAAATATCATTGAATTCAATCTTATTTTGGGATATGTTATAAATTATGATATATATGAATTATAATTTAAAATATATATATTTATAATATTATATTTCAACATAAATTGTAATATATTATTTTAATTTATATTTTATCTTTTGTTTATCTCATTGATGCATTTAAAACATTTATTTTTATATTTATCTAGATATAACTATTATACAATCCAATTTGATTATGTGCTTGTCCAAGGTCATTTTCAAAGTTGCAAAGTTGATCTTGTGATTTTGGACTTGACCTTTATCTTTTCAAAATTCAAATTCAAAATTTGTTCAATTCATCATCTTTATTTTCTTGCCTTGCAAAATTTGGCCAATTCATCCCCTTTATTTTCTTACCTTGCAATATTTGATACAATGTACTATTATTTAAAGACATTTAATTACATTTGTTTCACATCCACACACATTTGAGCATCCTATCTCATTTCAAAGCATTGAAGGAGCTATCATTAGCCAAACATTTGGATTTGGTGCATTAAAAGGAGTAGCAATATTTTTGGGTAGGTTTCATACACCTTGCAATCTTGATGTTTCTAATTACAACTATAACAACTTGTAAGGTGTGAGTAGTCAAAAAGGAAAGAGCATGGGGATTTGGAGAGAATCATGCATAGTTGTGGAAACATTAGGATAACACTACTTAGCTAACTAAGCTTATTTGGGTGTTGAAATTTGCATATTGAGATGGATGTCTAAATTATATAGTAATTTACAACACATGATTTTTTTTGCACACTCATATATATAGAGTGCTAGGGTTGGAGATATTATCATAACATTTTATGGGTACATATATATTGCCAAAATATCTTTAACACTAAATTGACTCATATGATCTTCTATGGAACCTAATTATATTCCTAATTCAGAGGTCCTACCAATTGACCTCATGTACTACACAAATGTATGCAAAAAATACACCAAAATATTGCCTAGTGATTTTATTATAATATATATGTGAACTATATATATTTTTTTAAAATTATATTATTAATATTATATATGATGAAATAACATATATAATAATTGGAAGTAAATGGTTATGCGACCGTTGCATTTGGGCGGGCCTGTGCGCAGGAGAGGAAATTTAAATTCCTTTGATTTGGGGGAAGATGGAGAGGATGATCCAAACGGGGATGGGTGTTCGTTGTGTTCCTCCTCTGTGCATGTTGCTTCTTCATGGTGCTTGACTTCTGGGATTGGAATTTGTTATGGTGGGCACCGACTATGGTGGGTTATTTCTCCTCATCTCCATTCCTTGGTTGTTGTGCTTGAGTCTGATGGCTTTTCTATGGTTTTTGTTCGGGTTTCTTGCTATGGTGGAGATGTTGTTGTTGTCGCCTGGACTTCTGCTTTTTTGTCCTTTTTCTCCCTGGAAAAGGTGTTCCTTCTTGACAGGCTTTAGGTCTGTGTTCTCTTAGGTGCCACTGCTGAGGTGGGCCTTGGTGTTATGCTGGACGTCTAGTTTGGGACTTTGTCTATCCTCTTTTGGGGTGGGAAGGTGGTTGTTCTTGGTCACGGTGGTGATCTGCTCTTGGGCTACTGTTGGAAGGTGCCTTGGTGGTGTTTTTCCTAGTTTTGGAAGAGGATATCTTTTCCCTCTTCCCCGGTGCATGCTGGTGCTGAGTTCCTCTTCTTTGGAACGGTTCTGGGGTTTTTTTAGCTTCAACTTTTTGGTGTTGAGGTTGTGACTGTGCTCTATTGGCTTATATTTCATATTGTTGGGATCTTTGTTTTCCTTCTCTGCAGAGGTATGTTCTCTCTGTCTTGTGGTAGATGGTGGCTTCAGGGCACTTGCCCTATCTCCTTAGTGTTTCTGGGCCCCTCGCCTATGGTGGTTGTGATTGAGGGTGTGGTTAGGGGTTTTTTGATCCTAGTGCTTTCCTTCTAGTTAGGTTTTGGTTTGTGCCCCTTGATGAGCCCAAGATATGCTCATAATTTGGATATCACGGTGTACTTTTAATACTTTTACTTTTGTTGTTTATGGTTGTTTAACTCTCTTGAAACCTTTTATTGGGGGATATCCTGTAGCAATACACTTTCATGTTCTTGTAGCCGATCATGTTGACATGTCTGAATTTATTACCCTGTTTGACTTCCCAAATGACTGGTATAATGCATGTAGTTTTTGAATGATGAAATAGATTTAAATATGTGATTAATGAATGGATATTGTGTATGTGCCATGCGCCTTTTCTTTTGCATATGTTACCTTGTGTTTCGCAGGTTGTTGAAGAAAGTATGATCAAGTCAAGCGCAACCAATCTCGGCCTTGCAGTAAAGTCCATTTCCTACACGACTTCGAGAAAGCTCCGGTGAAGACTCTTTGACCAAAACTGTTGGGAAGGATTTTAAATGACATTTAATCTGGAAAGAGTGGAGTGCTAGATTCTCTCTGGATCGGGTTGAACGGATAACTCATTTATGAAGTCTATTCCTCAATTTCAGGATACATTTTATATCCACGTCTTTCTCTATTAGGTTTAGCTAGTTAGTTGTTCTCCTAATTTAAAAATAAGTGTTCCTCCTACGCGGGTGAACAGAGAAGGAGATAGATAGAGAAGCAAATTATGTAAGAGTTAGAGACATAATATGAATCATAGTTTTTGTTAGTTTTCTGAAGTAGAACAATCAATGTAAATGATTTCATGTTATGAATAAAAGTTGATGGAGTTCTGAGCACAATCTTCTGTGTCAATTAGTTGATGCTTGCTAAGGGGGTCCACTTAGTAAGTATCTGTAGGAGAGTAGTTGTTTATCCTTTGTTAATTCAGGTTATATTTCATTTTAGAAGTTTCAACACAAGCTCAGTCTTATACTGTTCCTGCAGCATCAGGAATCCATCCCTGTGTTTGTTCCTATAGCATAAGGCCAGTTTATAGTTTGTCTCTCAATCGTAGCTATTATGATTTTTGCTTTGGTTAGATTATGATTGAGTTACGAGAACTTTGCATTGCCTTCCTGTAGCATAGGTAGAATTTCTTTCCAAGCATTTATTTTCAATAGGTCGTGACTGAAACCGGTTCTTAGTGCACATATAGTGCCACTCCATTTAAAGTTTACGTTCCTTGGTTTGACAAGTAAATTAATGACCACGAAGAGGTATTAGTCACATGCTGGAATGTCTAATTCCCAGGATAGGTTTTTCCATGATTTTCATGTCCTTTTGTGGGCGCAACCATTTTTGGCATTGTTTCCAGGGATGGTGTCAATCTAAGAACCTGCTATAGTCATTGTTAGCAGTATTTTTTCAAGTATTTTCAAAATATTTTAAAATACCATCCATTTTCATTGCATGCATAGAAGGAGAGACGCTCAAGGAAGATTTCTCCCTAACCTGCCATTTATTGCTAAGAAAACTGAACCAGCTTATAGCCTATTCGAGGACGAAGGAGATTTAGATATTGACCCATTTGCTGATGGTCTATGTGCTGAATTGCTATTTAGCCCATTTGACGAAGAACCTGAAGAAAATCCATTTGATCCTATACTTGGTCAGGTGAACATGGCACGTAATCCACCGAATCGACTTCCTGCTTTTGAATTCCCCATTATTGCTCAACAAAATAATGACAACCTTAAGAATATTCCTTCTTCATTACTTCCCAAGTTCTATGGCTTAGTTACAGAAGACCCAGAGACCTTCTTGTTCAAGTTTGATATCCTCTGTCGCAGTTATGACTACACTTCAGATGCTCACAAAATGAAGTTGTTTCCTGCTACCTTGAAGGAGGGAGCTCTCAGATGGTTCATGAGTTTGGGAAGGGGTGTTGTAGATAGTTGGGAAGTCATGCAAACAAAATTTCTTGAAAAATACAAGGAATACTGTAAGAGTGGTAGTAAAGGTGATGATATATTCTGAATTCAACAGAAGGAAGATGAAAGTCTGGAGGATTATATATCAAGATTCCTGTTTTCTCTAAAAAAGAATTCAGACCATACTCTTAATGAAGAATCTCATAAATTACTTTTTCTAAAGGGAATCAATGATACCTGTATAGATGCCTTGGACCTGATGGGAGGTGGTGATATCACTCAAGCATCTTGGGATGATCTCATGAAGATATGTCTCAATTACTCTCGAGCAAATGTGAAGAAGGGTAGAGGTCATCAAGTTACAGTGGGAAAGTCTTCTTCCAATGGAGTTTCCTAGATGGAGATCACAAATTTGCTGTCTGATTTCAAGTAGGAAATCATAGATAACATGGCTACACAGTTGGATACCATGCAAGCTCGCAAGAAACATGCAGAGGCTGAGGTGATCCTGGCCGAGTTCTATCCACATTGTAGATAGAAGAAACGTGACTGCAGATGCAAGTTGGTGGCCAACATGGAGGCTAAACAGTTACCTACTGATTTTAAGATGATAGAAGGTGATGATGACCAAGTCTTCTTTATTGCACAAAGGAAACCATGGGCTTCAAGACAAGGTATGCCTTAAGATCCTTTGAATTTTGGTAATCTTTACTCTAATTATAATAACCAATGACAACCTACATATGGCCCATCTCCACCTTGGAATGCCCCTCAACCATACTGGCCTAACTATCAAAGCCCTCAATGACAACCCCCTCAAGGAGGTTGGTAGCACCCACAAGGAAAATGGACTCCACCTCTAGGTAACTGGCAGTAGAACCCTCAATGAAGAGGTTTTCAGCAATGGTAGAACTAACCCCCTGGATTCCTGTAGTCTTAGCAGCCACAACCTTAGGCCCTTATGCCTCCTCCTGCAGCACTTGCAACAAATACTGGCCCTCCAAAACAAACGCTTATGCCTGCTCAACCATTGCCAAATCCCAATAATAAGCAACAGCAACAACAACAACCCATGTATTCTATCGAAGTCAACCAGTATCCAGTTTATGCCCTGAATATCAATGATAACCATCTCAGGTCTGGAACCACTCTCCTTGCTCCGCAGCCACCTGTAATAACAGAGATTCTAGACTCTGTTACTGAACAACCTACTGATCATGCAAAAGATATACCTGTATCAGCTACTACCTCTAAGGAACCTATCTTGTAGCCTCAGGCTACACCACCTTTTCCTCAGAGATTGCAGATTACTACACCCAAGACCATTGAAGAACCCACC